>VZUI01039679.1:0-158537 GCA_013401135.1 Cettia cetti
GCGCGGGCGGCGGGGAGGCGGCGGCGGCGGGGCGGCGAGCGGCGGCCGGCGGCGACCCCGAGCAGGGCTCGCTGGCCCTGGGCACCGGCGGCGACCGCGACGGGACGCTGCTGCTGGAGGGCGGCGGGAAGGAGGAGGGCGGCAAGCGGAGCCCGCCGGGACTGGGGCTGCTGGCGAAGACCCCCCTGAGCCGCCCGGTGAAGCGGAACCACGCCAGGTACCGCCGCATCCAAACTTTGATCTACGACGCCCTGGAACGACCCCGCGGCTGGGCGCTGCTCTATCACGCCTTCGTGTGAGTACGCGGAGCGCGGAGCGGGGCTCCCGAGGGCGCGTCCGGGGCTGCCCCGGGGGGCTGCGCCCGTGGCCGCCGTTTTGCTTTATCATTCTCGGTGTAAGGCGCTCCGGGGGCTCGCTCCGGCGCCGGCTGTGTGTGGAGCGGTCTGATACCGGGTTTGCTGCTGGGCGGCTTTATCTCTCGTATGTCGTCGGGTTTTCCTAAAGGAGCAGCTGCTTTTAACTCTGTGTATCAGTCTTGCCCGTACCTCTGCGTTGCCTTGGAGTGGCATTCCCGAGCCTGTGTGTCTGAGGCACTGGAAGAGGGATGCCAGAAAGACCGAGCTCTGAGCGGTTTTAAGGCTCGAAGTGCTTCAGGGGAACGCGGCCAGTTCAGCTCAGCCGGGAGCGTGAGGTTGAACTCGCTGTTACAGACCGCGAGTGAACCGATTCCTTCCGTAGCTAAAAGCGTCGAATGAAAACCATCGGGTTTCGGTCCGATGACCATCAGCCCGCAGTGCATGAAACCCGAGTATTGCAGCGCTGTCAACCAGAAAGTTACACTGACCACAAGTGAACCGAGAGGAAATAAACTCGTTTTATGGCCCAGAGGTGACAGGGCAAGAGAATGACAAGTGGTTTGCATTCCTAAAAATTCTGTTGCCTTAAGTTTTCATGAAGAGTATCGAAAAGATCATTCTGTGTACATCACAGAGTTGGCAGAGTCGTGTTAAAATTAATGTGTGTTTTAGTGTTGCGAATGTGTTTGAAAACCCAGGGGTTTATCAGTGATCACGGAGGTACTGTTTTTCTTTGGCATGGTAAGGGGTGCAGAGCTCTATGTGACAGAGGATTTAAGCAGTGATTTTTGAGATTGGTTTATTTGCCAAAGACAAACAAGTATCTCTAGGCTGCATGGTTTGTGAGCCTGGAGCTGGATCTCAGGAAGTCTTGATCATTGGCATAGTCCTTGCACCTGCAAATAATTTGAATGTAGAGCTGTGATTTTACTTTCAGGCACATTGTTATTGATGTTCGTAGTGATTTAGCCCTGAGCAAGAATTAAAAGACAACAATCACTACTAGAGTGCTGCTTGTGTACCACTTATCCATTGCTGCTCCCCTCTTTTCAGTGTCTATTCATGAAGTATACCTTGGGACTCAGGTCCTGTTTTCCAGCTTAAAATCTGAAACTGTGGCAACTGGATGCCATGACACTTTTTTGGTTCTTTCACCTCTTTTTGCCATAGGAAAACTCGTGCTAGCAGGCAGGGAGTGAGCGCTGGAAGTGTGTTTTGCTGGGAAGGCTCCTTGGTCTGGAGCTTGCTGTCGTGTTCAGTATTGCATAATGCTGCTTCTGGCTGGGGAGAGTTGCAACTGGACACAGGGGCACTCCTTTCATCCTGCCTTGGCCACTACACACGCATCTGTGAGGCTTTAGCACACAGCAGAGCATTCCAAGCAGTTTGCACCCCTCTGTGGTGGCAACTGGGTCAAATTTGTGTCCAGGCTCACGGCTGGATATAAGCAATAGGACAGTGGATGTGTCTGGAGAGGCTCAGGTGAGCTGAGAGAGTCACAATTATTTGCAGTGGTGTCAGAATTTCCAAGTTACAGCATTCATTTTAGATAACTCTCTAGATGTGTGCTTGACCTTAAGATACTTATGCATGGTTCACAGAATGGGCAAAATATCGTGTTTGTAAGGTTTGATCCTTCTTAGGAGTGGACCCGACACTGTGTGGTCAACTTCTCTTTGATGTCTACTCAGTCCTGCAAAACTGAAATGTCAGTCTGACTCAAAAAAGTCAGTAACAGTCTTGTGAAAACCATCAGTGCCAAATTCAATATTAATGAAAATGAAATAATACAAATCACTTCTAGAAGTCCTTACCCTTAAAGGAAGTAAATGGCACAGGTTTGTCAGCCCAGCAGAGACACTCCATCCCTTCCCAGGATATCCAGAGCATCTTGCTGTCCAAGTTGGTCCCACTGAGTTTCTGTTCAGTCTCAGCTTCCCCTGAACTCAGTTGAAGCTGTGGGGTCTTACCTCACTGTAGGATCCAACCCTACAAAAGAAATCTGCTGAGAGAGATGGAAGAGTGTGCTGAGATCTGTCTGACAGGCTTCAGAGCTTGTTCCTGCCACTGGAGAAGGAAGATCTGCTTGAGAACAGGAGCTGTGGGGAAGCAGTGTCTAAGTTGATACCCAAAGTCTTTATTCTTGCTTTCAAATGAATTGTCTTTTAACCTTTTTTCCTTCTTTAAAGGAGTCTCTCTCATTTGGAGGTGCTGCTGTGACACAGTGTAGTTCCATCCCAGCAGTCTCCCAGCGCTTCTTTTCACACTGGAACAGTTTACACTTTTCCTTGGGAAGGCGAGAGATTGCCAGTCTTCCCATAAAATCTACAAATTTGATCCTATTTTAATTTTCAAGGAAAGTCCCATTTATGTTATCTTAATGGCATGTTATGATGTTACTCTTTGTCTCATCTTCTGAGTAACTTCGCAGTAAGTGCCATGCATCCAAAATTAACCAGTAAGATTGTTGCTGTCACGTACAAATAACTAGAGAATAAACAGCTGAGGGCCAAGAGGGATTGCATGGCTGGATGTGATGAATTCCAAGCATTCAGGGGTGTTTAATGAAGAGGGGATGCAAAGCTCTCCAATATTGTGTTATATCCCAGGGTTTGGGAGGCAGGTAGCTGCTGAAGGAAGACAGTTGAAACTTTTCACGACATGCTGAGGGTGTTGTGTGAGGGGCAGGAAGGGGCTTTGACAAAGTCTTTGTGAAAGTTTTGGATGCCAAAACTTTTGAAGGGGTGGTACAGGTGGGCTCTTGATAAATCCTACAGGGATGCACATATGGCTGCAGAGGGGTCACGATCCTGTGTGGATCTCACTTCTGAGATTAATAAGGCACATAAATAAAGGCTCGAGCGTTGCCTCTTGTAAATGCTCGCTTTAGTTGGTGTTGGGTGTTCTGAAATGATTTAGTCTAATGAAGTAATTCAAGGAGAACTCATAAAGGGGATCAGGCCCTGCCAAGCCCTAGGGACAGAGATGGAGTTGAGAAAGGGAGTAATTCCTGATGGCAATTTTAGCATTCAGCTTTCACTGGCAGTAATTAAGAGAAAGGGTTATGAGATACTCTCCTTGTGATTCTTCCTTCTTTGTACTGCACAAGTGAGCTTGTCCAAGCCTATCCTTGGGGATTTGGTCCCTAAAGAAGCTGGCTCTGTTTCCTTCACCATCTGCAAACATTTGTTTTCTGGAAGCTCTAATAGACAAAAGATTTATCTATCAAGCACGATGTTGCCCTTTGCTGTATCATCAGGGTTCATGGCATTCTTGGCAATATGGCAATGTCTTAGTCCTACTTGGTAAGAAAAAAATGTTTTTCCCATGAAAAGTTTCATGTCTGTAGAGCTAAACTCTAGCTGAACATTTTCAGAATAAAAATAAAATAAAATACAGTGACCTAAGATTTGAGATATTTTTTAGATATTTCATTTGGAAGTGTATTTTGGGAGTTGCAGGTCAGGCTACAGCCTATCCCTGTTCATTTCTGAGCTCATGTCATTGTAGGTACAGCCGATGTTCCCATGATGTTCAGTATTTTCCTTTGTGTTAGGCAGTGCAATATATTGTAGGAAACCTCTGTAGTTGTGCCTCGTGGGATGCATGCTGTGGCCAGGGAGACAGACTCAAGACCTGTCCGCCTCCACAAACCATCCAAATGCTTTATTTATGCACAAAAGCATTAATGAGTAGAATGAAAAGCTGAAGCAAGTAAGATTTCTATTATTTCAGTGTTTTTTAGTTGTAAGCACAAAATATTTGGTGGATAAGGAACAGAGTCCAGCAAGGTAACATAATACAGATTGTTTGGAATTGCAATTTGTAGAAAATTTTTAACGTGACTTAAAGAGAAGACGAAGGAGAGGTAACTAGGAGATATTCTCATTTTCATATCATCTTTTGAGACAACTACAGCCTTTAATTTCATGGAAAAATAACACTAGGAAAAGGTTTGGGATTAGATATTTCTTTCTGGTGAAGTGTGCAATATCACCTACACTGTGCTGGTGAAGATCACCACGATGTGCGGGGAAAGCCATGGGGAACATTAGAGAACCCTTCTCTATTTGCCATGCAATCTTCTTTCAGTACTGCTTAATACCTGGAATAAAAAGAGGGGGCAGAGTCATACGATCCATCAAATCAGCAGCATTTCTGGGAAGCACCGGCAAGCACCTCTTGCATGACTGACTGTAGGTGGGTTGTTTGCAGAAAAGGGTGTCATGAGATTTTGGGAGCAGCTTGAAAGTCTGGAGGCTTTCCATTATTTTCCTCTTTGCCCTTCAGGAGATGCCCCATAAGATATGCTCACCCCCTGGTCTCTGTGAGCCATCTGGAGGGAGATTTGGGGTAAAAAGAGAGACAAATATGAATCCTTTCTTGGCTTGTTTGGCATGGGCTTGTATCTGAGTGAGTCCCTAGAGCAGCAGAGCGAGCCTGGTCCATTAGCGAGTGCCCTTTGCTTATGTGTGTGCCAATATGAGTTCTGCTTTAATTATTTATGCTAATTCATCATAATGCATGGATAAATATTCTGCAGTATACTTTGTAAAAACTAATGAAGTCTTAGTCATTGGAGACCTTACCACACACCTCTGCTCCTGCAGCTCCACCGGGGCTTGCGGAGCCGCCCTGGGGCTGTGTGTGGTTTGGGGGATGTGACTGTAGCTCAGCTGCTGGGATCAGCTGGCACAAGGAGAAAGCTGGGATTTGCTGGGGGCAATGAGAAGGGGCAGCACAGCCTGGGGAAGCCACTGCCTGGGTAAGGAGTGGCTGGTGATCCCCAGCTGCAGCTCTGGAGTACCTTCAGCAACTCACAGGTGCCCAATGCTTGTTTAAGCATCCAAACTTCCTTTGAAACTATGGACCAGGGCCTTCTGTAGGAACAAATGTTCTCCTGCAGCCTCAAATCTTTGTGCTTGGGCATCAGTGCTGAGAGCAAGACCGCCTCCACAGCGGGTACCCCCGTGTTGGGTTGTTCTCCCTGCATTCCACGTTGCCATGACTATGCTGCCACTTGCTAAGTTTTGGTGCTGCTCATGCCTGCTCCATGCCTCGTGGGAGCTGCAGGCACAGGGCTGCATGATGTGTGCCTCAGTGTCCCCCAGGCCCCTGGGGCTGCAGGTCCCTGGGCACCCTGCTGCAAGTTCAGTCCCCGGCTCAGAGCAGCCTCATCTGGGTGGGCATGGGAATCCAGGGTGGTCAGCAATGACCAAGGGGGGGCCCTGCATGTTGGGGGAAGCAGCACTGCCAGTGCCAGCAAACTCTCAGCAGTTGGTCTCTCAGTGCTACCAGCTCAGCTGAGCAATAGCCCCTCAAATAGAAGTCATAATTCCTGGTGTTAGGTCTAAAAAACTGAACAGCCCCAAATTTAATCAGTTTGACAAGCAATGATATAGCAAAGCCACAGCAGCAGCCAGAAAATTAAATTTTTCTTCTCTTTTGAGAGATTTGGTGTGAGGAGCAGCAGCATAGCAGTGCCACCCCAGCAGTTCTGGAGACACTGTCAGTGGGAAAGCCCAGGACTAGATTTATCTCAGTATCTCCAGCCTGGACTCTGGTCAGAGGTATCACTCTTCATAAAAGCCATCCCAGCCTCTTCATATGACTGTTCCTTTTTGCAAACAGTGGATCATGGTGGGGCACAGCAGGGTCTGCACACTTCTGGGACAGCTGTTGGGTGAAGAGGACACCTGAGCTTGACTTCTTGTTTTAATCTGAAAGAAAGATTAGGGAAATGGTACAAAAATGAGCAGGGAGAGGCTTTCTATGCTTGTTTTGCTCATTTTCCTGTAAAATTTAGGAGCAGTCAAAAACAATTTAATGAGAAAAATAGTAACTAAAGACTGTTTGTCTTAACAGCTGGATTAAAAAACCCAAATAATGCCAGTCATATACCACTGTGTGCTTTTGTGTTGTAGGTGAACATGAAGGTGCCCCAGCCATTCATTCCTACTTCTCCCAAAAATCACCTCAGAATCCACTCAAGCAGTGTATTTCTTTTCTTTTTTTTTTTTTTTTTAGTTCTCATTTTCAAATAGCTCTTGATTGAATCATTTTTATTTATAGTTTACGCAACATACAAACCTGTGCATGTGTGTAGAATATAATTCTGTATCCCTTGACTATCAAAAAGTCCTTTGTGGCATTGAGATGCATATGGAAGGTCAGACAATGGCATGCATATTCAAGGACAAGGTCTGAACTTGAGGAATTTGATTTAATAGCTGGAAGAAACTTTCTGATCGAAATTGATCAAGTGAGCATTAAGATAATTTATATGTTGTTTACAAACACAAAAGACTGGTGACCTTAGACACAGTCAGGTGGCTGGGTACTACCATGGCTGCATGATATAAATAAATGATAATGTTTATTCTGGTATTTAATAACATTATATTCTCTTTTGGTATTTAAGAATGCCATACTCTCTTGTGCATGAAACTTTATAGAAAGAATGGAGCCATGCATCTGCTATTGCTTCTGGCAGATACTGTATTAAATGGGATAACTTAAATATTAATAGCTTTGTAGGGAATAAGCTCCACAAGAGCTGTTAAGTGGATACTGCCTTCTGTCTTAGGATGGTAGCTGGCAAACTTAGCATTTTCTGTAGAGAGAGGGACATGCCCCAGGATATTTAGTTTTGGTAACCTACTTGGAAAAAGGCACTTTTGGAGAACTTCCAGTCTGGAAATCTCTAAGTTGCTTTCTCCAGACTTAAATGAGCAAATTGCACAAACGTGTATTTAACTTGGAGCAAGTGAAAGGTCCCACTGAAGTCAGAAGGAACCTATCCAAGGTGACACTGAGGTAATCCAAAGCAGAAGAGTGTGACTGGGATGTGGTGGAAAGCAGCATGAGGTACCATCATCTTCCTCTGTACAACCAGCTCATTGTTCTACTCAGGCCTGGTGGGATCCTTCTGAGCTCAAGTTCTTCACATGATCCCTCACACATCTTCAGCCTTTCCACAGCTGAATAACCTCCTCTGGTTGTAGTCACCAGGATACCACCTTGTCCTCCTTAGTGGTGCACACCATGCAGCAGTGAAGGTGTAATATCTCTAACTCTGCTAGATCTCAGTCTGGAGAGAAGCTGAGACCCTGACATGAGACGTATACGGTGTTTCTTGAGATGGCATTTGCTCTCACTCCTCTCTCCCTCATGATTAATCTTGCCAAAATCCTTCCCACTTTTATTTTTTCTCAGTTGCTGGTGCGTGGTGGTGGAGCTGCAGAGATCCATTCTATGGCAGTGACAGAGGAGGAATCCTCATCCTTTCTGGGCTGTTGTTGTCTTTTGCTTCCTTTGACTTCCCACACTTTATTTCATTTCATGGATACTTGGGTCTTGCTTGTCCCTGTGTTTCCAGAGATGTGGCTGAGAGCTGCATTAATGTGCTTTGCCTTCCTTTGGCAGCCCATGTTAGTTTGTGATTGTCATGTTGAGACTCTAGTAGTGTTTTTTTTTAAATCTCAGATGCTTTTATATTTACTTTATTATGTCCTCAATAGTGTTTGGATCATCTTCTAGATTAGTACCTCACAATTTTGCTAACATTCAATTCAGTACTTTTTCTAGATTATTAAGGAAAAACTTAGTAAACCCAGAACTAACAAACACCATTCAGCATTTCACAAAACAACTATCCTGTTTCCTGTTTAATACAATGTAATTTCTTAGGGCTTTATTTAAAGCTCTGGATCCAGTTTTTAATATCATATAGTTTCTCCCAGTCATCTGAATTAATACTAAACCAAAGATTTTATGAGATATTGCACCTGTGTCAAAACTGCAAATATTTCCTCATTTCTTTTTGTTCAAACCTGAGTTTCAGGCTATGTTTATCTATTTAGTTCTGTGATATACATTTAATAGTTATCTCTCCATCTCAGATTTTTCATGCTTTTGACATGGTATGCACCTCAAACAACAAAATAATTAATTGTTCCAGGTACCATCCACCACTGGAGTAGAGATAAAGCAATGCTGAAAGCTTAAATATCCCAAACCCTCCAGGTATTAGTTCTTCTGTGTTTTACAGGAGCCATTAGAGTTGGGTTATACCTAACTTTAGGTCAACAACAAAGATGTTAATCATAAACCAGAAGACTCTTTACAGGACAGTCCCCATGGGCTGTAAATTCAGTGTAAAATTTTCTGCTTTCAGTGGGGATGGCGGAGGAGCAAGTGCAGCTGTTGGGGCACTGATAGTGAAATCCCCAAAGCACCTGGTGGAATCCTGCCCACCAGTTCTCAGCAGTGCAGCATCAGCTCTGCTTATCTTTGCTCCCCTCATGCCTCTCCATGCAGCCTCAGTGTTTATGAGGAGGGATTGCACCCTGAGGAGGGAATGTCAAGAGCAGCTGATTGAAATTGCTGGGGAATTAGTTAGGAAGGTAATTACACAAACTGAAATTTGCTCTTCTACCTTTGCTAACACTATTGCTCCTGTGAGATGTGCTGGGAGAATTTCAATGCACACAGCTGAGCCTGATCACACCTCAGACACCTTCTGTGCCCTGGCACCACATGCAGCCCAGGACCAGCCTTGCTCTGCAGCTCTGACAGCAGCTTTGCCCATGCCCAGAGCAGTCATTAGCCATGTCTTGGCTAATTGTCAAAGCTGTGCCAGGGACGTTCTCAAGGGACATTCACATACCGACTGATAGCACAACACTGCTGGTTTTGTTCTGAGGTGACTGAGTGACTGAGCACAGATCAAGTGCTGCCACAGACCTGGGACCACTCCCAGTAGGAGTTTGAGTGAGGCTCCCTGCTCTGGAGGCAAGGGAGGTCAGTGATGGGGACACTGGTCATGCTAGCTGGCCTCAGGGACAGAGAGCTGAGATGAGCATCTTTGGGTTAATAGAACAGACATAATTCTTATATGTGAGATCTTACCACTTATCGTTCTGGGTCTGTGCAAAAAGCCACTTTTTGGAATAGAATTTTAGAATAATTTAAGTTGGAAGAGACCTTTAAAGATTTAGTCCAACCTCTCTGCTGTGGGCAGGTACACCTTCAGTTTCAGCAGGTTGCTCAAAGCCCCATCCAACCTGGCCTTGAATGTTTCTGGGGATGGGGCATCCACCACCACTCTGGGCAACCTCTGCCAGTGTTTTATCACTCTGATTGTAAAAAAATTTCTTCCTTATATTTAATCTAAGTTGATGCTCTTAGTTTCAAACCATTACCCCTGGGATAAGACCTTTCACTTAGACAAAGGCCCAAGAAATCCTATCCCACTGAAATAATACAGGTTTCACCATAGGTGTGTGTTCAATAGCATATTTCACATTCTATGTCTTTTTTCCTTCCTGTTCATGGGACTTTGCCATGGCTTTTGCCTTCTCTCTTTCAACACTGCTTATGCTGCTCAAACTCCCATGGAGGTTTCAACACTTCACCCCCACATCCTGGCATACTAACAAAAAAATACATTTTTGTGATAGAAATCCAGGAGGAAGAGCCCACCGATCATCCATTACCAAACTTCTTGTGTAAAGTGTGAAGATATTCCTAGTTGTGTGGCTGCTGATATTTGGCTATTTCTCTTGATTGTGTCTCACTCATTACTGTAGATGTTGCTCCATTACCTTGTCAGGTCCTGGGTACAGAGGTGGGATGTGGCAGAGGCTGGCTCATGACAATTCCTGCTCTCAGAGTATGGTGCTATCACATAGTGCAGTGTCAAATACACTACTCTCTTCAGTGTTAAATTACTTGCACAAGCTGCATTTCCTTGCTCTTCCTCAGGGCTTGAGTGTCAGTCTTTCCACAATAGGACCCATCCATCTAGCACATTATCTGAGGTAGCTGTGTGGAAGTCTTTTATAGCTGCTGAAGAAAAACAGGAAATGGAACTTTCTGGAGCACAATTAATCTCATTCTAAAGACAATTTTAAAATGGGTGAGATTAATCACATCTTGCAGTGCCTGAAACCCTTCCCTGATTACAAAGGAGACCTCATGGAACTAATTTCAATTTAGGTATTTGCACTGAAAACACCTGAGGAGTGGGAAACTTTCTGCCTGACCTGGGGGGCGAGGATCAAAGCCACATTAGGACAGCTAAATGTAAATATGTTCAAGTACAGCTCTGTGTGTGCAGTAGGTATTTAGCTTCCCTTTATATCAGTGGAGATTCAGTTAATACAATTAATAGATTCTAGGGTGGAATTCATCCAACCAAATGTGAGGGTCTGCTTTACATGGAGATCAATCACAGCTTCAGCTCCACTTGCTCCTTCCCTTGTCTATAGCAGCAGCTGGTCTTTGGTAAATGTCTGCAGTAAAAGCCATGTTCAGGCAGATGAATTGTACCTCTAAAGGCAAGAGGAATATGATTCTTATTATTACCTTACATAGACTTTTATTAATATTAGTCTCAATTCTAATTAATCTTTTTTCATGAGTTTTACATATGTTACTACTTTTTATCCCAGGACATGACAAGCCTACAGTCATGCCTGACATTATACCAAAGAAAATAACATTTCAGTAGTTTTAAGATCTTTCTCTAGTTGGGATTCTTGAGTTTAACATTCCACCTTCCTTTTGTTCTCTGTTTTGCCTTGGGCTTTATCTCCCTGAACCCTCATATAAATTTGCATTTGATTTATGATGGTAATTGTAGTTGATCTTGAGGTCATTTTCAAACCCAGATATAACTACCTGTTGTACTGGGCTTCAAATCTAAGGCTGTTATTGACTCTGTTTCCCTTTGTCTTTTGTATTTACCTGGGCACAGGAGCTACTGTGCTGGGAGTTTGCCAGCATCATTCCTCCTTCTTCCTATTCATGAATTCCTCTCTATTTGCATTGCTCCTCTTGACTACATGACTCAAAACTACCTCCCAAAATCAATGAACAGGCATCACTGTTTTCTAGGTGTCTTTTAGGGGTCAGAAAACATTTTGAGGGTGGCTTGAACATTGTCCTCTTAAAGCCTGTGACAAGTGTAGAAGGTCAATTCAAATGATCTGGTGTGAATGAGGGTGATCGTGAGGTCATTTGTGGGCCCAGACAGTTTTTGAAGTGCTACAGTTTTCTGTATAAAATTGTAGACTTTGCAGAGATATAAGCACCACTCAGTATTTTCAAGGGCATGCTCACTTTCATATACCAGCTGAAGCAGGAAACCAGCATAATTGAACCTGATGCTGAAAATCATTGGAAAACTGTATGAAATCTGGATGCATGCAAATGCCCTGACATAAAGAAGTGTATTTGGGTGGTAGTGTATTCCTTTAACAGCTGCTAGTTTGTGTTTTGCTTGTTTTTGCAGAAATACTGAGCCAGAAACCCCTTTTAGTCATATCAGTGCAAATGTAGAGTAAATCCATTACAATCAGAAGAACAATTAGATTTGGCTGCTGCACCGCAAGCTTGTTCTGGAGCCAATACAAAATCTTTTTATTTCTATGGATATTCTGCTTCTACCAGAGGCCAGGATCAAGGTCTTGCACACAACAGACTTGTCCTCCCAGAAGTATGACAGCTTGAGGAGTGAGGTAAATAGAGAGATGGAGATCCCCTGGCAGAATAACAAGTGAGCACCAACCTATCCCAGATCTGCCAGTATTCACACCATGGTCATGGTCCGTTTCCTTTGTGTTGGGAGCTGGTTTATTCTGACATGGAGGCTTTCCTTCCCTCCTTGCTCCTCAAAGATGAGAGAAAAATTTTTCCTCCCTCATAAATCCAGTTAATTGGGTAAAAAATCCAGTGCAGATAAGCTGGGGAAGTTGTGCAAGTGAAGGGCTGTTTTTCTGCACGTTTCTTGGTGTAGGTCGTGTCTGATATTGGGGCTGCAGGAGGGAGTTGACAACTTCAACCATAAAACCATTTAATTTGGAAGGTTTTAGAGGTCTCCAGTCCAGTCCACAGAGCAAAGTTAACTTCAAACTCAAATCAGGTTGCTTGGGGCTGTATCCTGCTGAGTTTTCTGTATTTCCAAGATTTGAACTCCATTATATTGCAAGGAACAAATTTGGTGCTTTTGGCAGGATATGTTTAATGTGTTTCACATAATGTGCAGACTTCTGGGCCCAAAGTCATGGAGAGTTTTCTTCCTCCCCACTCCATTTAATCCTCAGTGTGCATGGACAGAAGTGAGGTGTAACATTTAGACAGAGATGCTGGGCAGGTGAGCCCACTGCAGAGCAAATAATATTCATATTTAGCTACAAAGGCAGTTGTGTGTCTCTAGGCTAACTCAAACCAGTGTTGTCTGTATTTGGAGTACTGACACTGGTAAATGCTAGATATAGTTTTCATTAATCTGTAGGGTTCATTGAAGGTAGGAAATCTCTCCCAATGACTTTTCTTTTTCTTTAACAGATGTTGTAATTTGCTATTTCCACCAATTTTTCATCATCCAGGAGACTTGCTCAGTCCCAACTCTACAACTCCTCACTTTCCCATCTCTTTCTCCCTGTCCCTCACCCAATCCCTTCCCTCTTTTCCTTGGTGGCATTCATCACCTCACTACTGAAGAACAGCACCAACCACTGGATCCAGCTCTGCTTTTCCTACATTACTTGACTGGGACAGCAGAGTTGAGTCTGACTTAAATTCCTTCGACCTAAGTGCTGATAAGCATGTTGGTGGGGCTGACATGTCAAGTTGTCTCTTATTCATACATAGCTGTATTTACCTTTTTGATCTTTTCCAGCTCTTTTATTTAACTTATTTGATTTTGACATTGACTCTTCCCCCAGAGTACAGACTCATCAAGAGTTACTTTATCCATATGGAGCAAGGTAGTTTGGGTGCAAGAATAATCTCTGTATCACCTTGTGTTCCAATGTCATTAGTGTTTCTTGTTTGTTGCACAGCTCCCTGATGCCAGGGAATATGGCATCCAGGGGTAAGGTCCTTCCAGTGGGCCACCTGTGACTTTGGGCAAGGCTTTTTGAGTCAGTCCCTACACAAACAAATCCTTGTAGGAGAAGCTTGTAGAGCTGTTGAGATTCAGGCCCACACCTGTGAGTCACAGTTCCTGATCACTCTTTGCCCAGGGGAGGTGATGGTGTTGGGAAAGAGTGATTTATTGATGACCTGTGGAGGTAACAGCTTCCTTGTGGTGACTCAGCTGTTCTCTCAAGAAAGAGGGAATAAGAAGTGGAGGTGGACACCCATTTCTCCTCCCAGAGAAGATACAAATGGAGCTAATATCTGCCTCTGGTCTCAGTGGTAGGAAGAAGTGGTTTAGGAGCACAGCATAGTCCGTGACCTGCATGTTACTTCATGCACAGCCTATATCACAGCTGCTGCTGTTGCTCCCAGGTTCAAGATGATAATACCATCTCCTGCTTTGCAGCTCCATTTGCTGCCAATGTTGATAACCAAGAAATTAAAGATGGGAGCTCTTGGTAGGACAGTAAATTTCCACCAACTTTCTGTAGCAATTGAGCACACAGCCAGGGCTGAATGCCTGAGTCACCACATTCCCCAGCAAATGGGATGAAAAAGAACATTGCTCCCAGAGACCAAAGACAGACATAATCACCTCCAAAGCAACATGATGTTGGACACCATAGGGAAAATCTGCTGTTATAGAATAATACCTTATAGTTTTCTGGAAACAATTGCTCTAAAGAAAACATTAGGATGAGTGAAGAAAAGAGATTTCGAGCAGATGGAAATCTGTCTTCATTGGCAATGCTTGTTTTCACTTACTCTACCATGAGTTAATTTCCCAGCAACTTGAAGTAGATAATGTGTTTATTAGCATTAATCTGAGATTTCCATCAGTGTTTGTTCCAGGCTATGAAGACAGAGTTTCTGTTTTACTAGAGGGCTTTTAAATTGCATATATGATGATATAGCACAACTGGAAGGTGATGCAAGATAAATTCAGGCTATACATAAGATCTAATAGCAGATCAGATATCTGCTGAAAGAATTAGCACAAGAAATTTTCAATTTTCCACTTGTCATTTTTAAACCAAACTTGGAGAATTTTCTAGAAGACAGCTGTAGACTGTATCTTAGCTGCAAAATATGGGCTAAATCAATGATTTTGTGTATTCTTGGCTAGTGATTAAGCAGGATTGCAAGATATAGCCAGGAATATGTTGGGTTTGGGGATTGCTGTTTTCTTGTGTTCTTGGGTCTTTTTTTTTTAAATTTAGCAACAGATAAGCAAATTAACAATGAATTAACTCAGGAAAAGGAGCTTTACTTGTACCTTAATTGTATTGTTAGCATCATAATGTAACATAATAAAAGTAGTAGCAGTTACAGTAATTGTGCTGGGATGCTTAAGACAAAATGTAGATGTCTTCCCTGTAAATGTCTAAATGTGTCATTTCAGTCTCCTCAGATGCTGGTATAAACCACAGCTACAGGAGCATTGCTGATCTTGAGCTCATCCTGAAGTAAATGAGACAGGGATTTATCACACCCCAATTTCCAATGATTGAACCAAATAAATAGGTGTCCTTGTTAGAGGAGCTTCAATATGTGGCTTAGATGTAGAAATCTACATTGCAGACATTGAGGTGAATCTCATCCTAATCACGTTGTTGAAGGCCTTGTGGGGATAATAACTTTGTGAAGTACTCTGGACATGAGGATAAAACAAGCCAACCCTCTTGGCCTTGAGATGACTATGCCAAATGCTAAAATCTCATTCAGTCTAAAGTCTGAAACACCATTCTCAAGGCATGTGAATGCATGAACCAAGATCAAAAACTCTGCAGTGCTGAATTCTGATTCAGTCTTGTACCTCAACCTTTTTGTGATGCCCTTCAGGCTCCCTTATGGTGACCTCTCCTGATGTCCCCCCTGGTTCCACGTGCATTCAGAAGGTAAATCTCATTTAACAGGTTTGCAGGACTGGGCTCAGAAATTGTTGCTGGTTTTCCTGGTCAATGAAGTCCCTACATTGATGGTCAAATGATGATTGCCAGAATATGGTGCTTTGGTTTAATTTTTTTTTTTTTTCTTGTTGGAAAGGGCTCTAAGTCAATGTTATTGTACTCAGAATGCAAACATCTAGCTATACCTCTTCAGTTATTTTAAAAAGCAATTGCAATATGGTCATTTCTTCAGCTGTCAGCTCTCTTGAAGAGTGGGATGTAAGTTTTAGGTGTCCATGCAGTCTCTTTGCCATTGATCCTGTAAGGAGAACAGATGGACCTGTCTGATGTCTGCCTTGTCCAGAGGGAAAAAAGAATGACTTTCAGCCCACTTAGTTAAAAAAAAAAGAAAAAAGGCAATGGAAAAAATAAGCAATAAAGCCCATGTTTTTCAGAGTGAGGTAAGAGAAGACAACAATAGCTTAGGGAAGAAGGCAGCAGCTTTGAAAGCAGTTCCAGTGATGGTGACAAAACTGCAGCTGAGCTGCAGAATGAGGCAGGGGAGATGTTGGAAACAAACTTGCAAAAATGAGTGGAAAGAGGAATAAGCTCATTGTGAGAGGTAAAAGAGAAAGAGGAGGGGAAATAAGACTATTGTAAGTCAACATGTTAGAAGCACTTGATGAAGGTGCTGCTTGTATAGAGAAAATGACTTAATTGCCCACCTGGTGCTTTGGTGTCTGTTTCAGGCAAGTTGCCTATTTTTGTGTAATTGCAGAGTGCCTACAGTGTGAAACCTGATGTTGCTGTTGCTGTACAGGGAGACCCTGTATGCTCTGGGTGTGCTGAGAACAAGCCCAAGGCCTGGTCAGTGGTGAGGAGTCTTGCCCAGGGGCTGAAGGAAACCAGCTGTTTGTTGTTTGAACTATTCCTGCTCTGCAGAGAGCCAGGGGGCCGTGATTTCTGAGGTGGATCCATTGTCTTTGTACATGTCATGGTTGTCATCTGCTCTTGGCAGCACAGCGTTGTGAGTTATATCCTGACACCCAGAGAGCAGGAGACTGAAGCTCTGTTTGTTATTCCAGTGCAGAGCTGAGCCCTCAGAGCTGAAATCCCAGGACAGTGGCAATTTGGGGCTGTCCTGGAACAATGAACCTCCCTCTCTCCCCTACATGCTCACGGGTCAGCTCTAAACCTGAAGAAAGTCTAAAAAGAGGCACAAAGAAGCTGCATCTTCTAGGCATGATTAATGTAACATAAAAGAGGAATAGCTTAGAATCAGAGTCATTAAGGTTGGAAAAGACCTTCAAGGTCATCATTCGTTGACTGAGTACCACCATGCCCACTAAACCATACCATGAAATGCCAAGTCTATGCATCTGAACATTTTCAGGATGGTGACTCCACTATTTCATTCCCAAAACTAAACTTCATTCTCGAACCTGAGATTTCACAGGACTGGGAGAAGCACATAATGAGGTGATGATTTCTGCTGTTCTCTGTTCTCATGGCCTGACAACACTTCTCTTCAATAAGTTTCAGTTTCTTTACTTCTGTATCTCATAAAATGCCCTACACTGCAACATGGTATCAAGGTGCAAGATCTTTTGTAATTCTCTTTTATTGTGTTTACAAAATTTACAGGATGTTCCCTGCAGATCAGTTGTTGGATTTTTTTTTTAATTTTTTCTTTTTTTTTTTAATTTTAAGATGAGGCAGAGGAAAGTCACTGGCCTCTCTATGAGTCAGCAAATTTACCATAAAATCAAGGGTTTAGTCTGAGATGAATCTTCATGTCATGGCACCCTTTTTAAGTCCCCAAATCTTTTTGAATGGCAATGAGGGCATTATTAGCAGTGTGCAGACATTATCAGTCATGTGACAAGTCAAAATGCATAGAAGGTGAATGGGATGGCAAGGGTTATGTCTGACATAGCTATGAATGTGTGTTTGAAATAGTGTAGTACCACACAGTCACTGCAGCCCCAATTCCTGTTTGGATGTAGAAAGTGCTTTTTTTACTAACCCAGAAATTCTATGTAGTGTATTTATACATGCTATAGAAGCACCTTCAGGGACAAGCAGAGACAAAAGCCCTTTAGGCTGAGCATCCTTGTTATCCCAGAGTATCCCAGACTTCTTCCAACCCTTCTAGGTCCCACCACAGTGCTTCCATAAAATCTCCAGCCTTCTCCTGAGAAGCTGATGAGGCGTGGACTCACCTGCCCTCCTAAGAGAGATGCTGTTCACCCTGCCCAGCCATCCTCTTGGGCAAAGAGAATCCTTGTCCCAAGCTGGGGGCAAATTTGTACATAACAAGACACAGAAAATTTACTGTGATTACCAGCTGGAGCAGGTATAATTTAACAAGAAAGCAGTTGTGCTTACTGTAATAATTAGTAGTCTCAGTGCTTCAGTATTTTTATCAGTGTTTTAAATGTATGGCACAGAGACAAATGTCCTGCAAGGGAAGACTGGAAGGAGCATAGTGCTGGATTTTTTTGGTTCCCACAGACTGCTCCTTGCTTGCTCAAGGGACAGAGAGTGAAAAGGACAGCGTGAAAAAAGTGGGCCAGTAAATAGAAGAAGATGGTATCTCTGATGGAAAAGAGAGTGGTGCCACTCCAGAAACAGCAATGGTTCAATATTAATAAATCTTCTTTGATAACTGGGGATTAAGCCCTTCATGGTTGTTTTGGGAAGACATTGGGACTAAAAAGTTAGGGACAACTTGAGAGACTATCTCCTCCAAGTGGCCTTTAAATTATGTTCAAAATACATCTGCAAGGCTGACATCCTCACTGGCAGTGTTTTCACTTATAAATTAAAGATTAAATTACTTTCTTAAGGCATCTCTGCTTTGTCACTGTTCCTGAGAGGGTGTCACTGTTCCTAATGTGGGGCTCAGTGAGAGTGCAAGTTGTGGATGCACAAACTGTTGTTAATCCTGCTATTTTCACTCCCAGGGGGAGAAGACAAACCAAATAAAGGCTGTCATCTTTCAGAGCTAATTCAGCTTTTTTTAATATCAATTCAGCTCACCATGGATGAAGGGGCTACTGACTTTGGGACCTGGGGACTGTTCTGTTCATAGTGTTGAAGAGACAGGAGTAAAAATTTGGTGGCATTAATTCAAGAACATGTATTGTTCTATGGCTGGTGTGTCACACATATGCACCTGGCTGCTCTTACACAGCCTGTGATGGAGGAGGATATTTTTGACTCTTTGCTGGTGGTGGTTGGGTTTGTGTATCTGGAGGTCCCATCCATTTTATTCTCAAACCATGTTTTTCAGCCACATCTGGCTCAGATTCATATACAGGCTCCTGGTAGATTAGGTAGATTTATTTGATTTGCTTAACCTGAAATCTGTGGCTCCATCTCATTTTCCTTGGCCTGGTGATGCTGGGGAGACTGGAGGGTTTAAAAATGCAGCCAATGTGCACCCTCTGCCCCCACCTGTGGTCTGTCTCATCTCTGCCCTTCCTGCAGTGACCCAACTCTGATGGACATGCAGAGGATTTAGAGAGGCAAGCAAAAATAGAGAATCATATAACACTGAGGTTTTATTCCTTTTCTAGGCCATCCTGAGCTGTTGAGCTACAGCATTTCATGGCAGGTGCCGCTACATTTTGGAGATATATAGGCTAAGTCTGATGCACAAACCTCGAGGTGGGTTGTGATCCTTCAGCTGGCAAGTGCTCATGCATGTTGTTTTTGCTGCTGATTTATGCAGACAGGCTGAGGTTGGCTTTGTTTCTGGCAACTCTGGAAAGCAAAGCCTGTTTTTTGTGTCTCTGGATCCCGCATGTGGTGCTGCTGCAAGCAGGGAAGGGGGGCAGAATTGGCACAGGTGCTGGATGCTACTGGTCCATCCAGCTTTCCCAGTCTGCACTGTCTCAACAAATGGGATTTGTTGCACAGTGTCTGCTTTAACTGGGGAGGAAAGTGACTGTGAGGAGAGAAGGGCTGGAAGGGCTGGAAAGGGCATGAGGTTTTGTGGTTGGATGATCAAAACTTGTTACAGTGAGATGACACTGATAACTGAAGCTTGGAGGGTCAGTGGCTGAACTTTGTTAATTTTTCAGTTATTAGGGAAGGTGGAGAAAGAAAGGAAAATGGAAGGCCTGGTCATAGGAAGTAGGAATTTAAATAAATTAAAATATTTATGCAGCAGCAGCAAGAACCTAGTTATGGTCTGTGATCTCACTGCAAATGCAGATAAAAACCTGGTCTTTGCTCAAAAACTTTAGAAGTTTAGTGTAATAAGGATATTTACAGGTGGATCCAGAGGGGTGAAACAAAAAACATTAGCAGTACTCACAGTTTGTCCTCAGAATAAACTGTTAAAAATGTTGTATATACTACAGGAACAGCTTATTTGAAGAAAAGCTATTAGAAAAATCAGAAAGGCAGCTTCGTGCATCTTTGCCTCTTCCAGCTTATGCCTGAACAACTAATAGGTGTGGGGTGAGTGCAATAAAGATCTGACACACAGTCAATAAGGGCTGGCACAGATCTGTGGGAAGCTGCCATTCCCAGCAGGAGGCAGGGGAAAGCACAGCAGGAACCAGGACTCGGGACTAAGTTGCTCTGTCAAGGTGGTCTTGTAGTGTTTGGGCTGTGCTGTGGCACCAGGGCTGAAGCCCAACCCTCAGAGGTAAAGCTTTCCTGAGGATAATGTGCTGTGATTTAGAAAACATGGTGGGTGCTCCTAGTGGAGCTCCTCTACTCCATGTCAGCTGCTCAGCCTTAGCTGGAAATACCAGGAGATAGATCCTGGATGAGACTGGGGGGCCCAAAGAGCTTCCTTCAATAGTAAACAAATGGGCACTTTCTGCTGGAAAGTGTCTGTGGTGTCTCAGGAAAAAAAACCCCAAAAACCCGTCAGCTCTCTCAATTCAGCTGCAGAAGGATTTTCCAGAAGGATTCTTTTCTCATCTGTAAATACATTGGAGGTTATCCCTGACAACAGGAGAGGAAAGAAAAATGAGTGAGCAGCTCTGAATAGTGTGCTGGAGGCTCTCAGAGAAACAGTGTGACTTCCATGTAGCATAAGCTGAGCTGAAACTTGGCTGAATATTCTGGTGAAGATGAAGTGAACTAAAAGACAAACTGGCTGAAGAGAGGCCTGTAGTACATAAATGCCAAAATTATGTTTCTGGCAAAGCCTTAAGGCATTATGCCTGTCTTTATCGTTCACTTTTGTGTCCTTTGGCTCTGTAGCCTGAATACTCCAGGGAAGAGCAGAGGTGGGAAATCAGAACTATAAGTGTGCAACTAATTTTAGAAATGCTGCTATGGCACATCACTGCTCACTGATTTATTTAAATCTCTGGCTAGAAAATTGCTGGTTGTGGAGGAATGAGCTTATTCTGGAGACAACAATTGGAAAACATTAAAAATGAGATGGATAAAATGTCTTTCGGATTTCCGTCATTTCTCATAGTAGTCAGCTATTAAAAACCCAAACAGCTTCCTTCAAAAAACCCCAAAATATTTCCAAGGTACAGACAGCTTTTATGCTGTAATTCTTAGTCGGAGAACTGAAGAAGTACCAGAAGAAGCTGCTCAGTGTCTACATATGACTTTAACTTGGAAGTTGTAACCATTTTAAATGTCATCATTGATTTCACAAATGACTCTATTGATGTTGAACAATGTGGCTGGAAAATACACATATTATAAACAAGTCTGGTTTTTTCTCCATTTTGGTGTTTTAAGACAATGTAATTAAAGCAGCCATTATCTTTCATTACTCTAAACATGTTGTTGGTAGGATTTTTGAGTACAATGCTGATATCTTTCAAAGGACAGTAACTATCAAGCTTATCTCCTGGTGTGTAATGCACTTGTACAGGCACTGGCACTGATAGCAGCAGGGCCACTCCTGCAAACTCACAGACCTGCAAGGCACAGGCTCTGCCTTTCACAGCTCAAATGGAGGAGTGTTTCCAAGTTGTAGCTGTGCATATTTCTACATTACAGTCACCTCCCGGGCACCTCTCTGGCTGTGCAGGAGAGAGAGATGCGATGGCTGAGCCAAAGCAGCGACCTGGTTCCTCTCAGAGGTGGCACACACTCCTTGGAGTTTGTCACTGAGGCTCCTGTCCTGCAGCCCTGGGCTCAAATGGACCCAGGGAAGAGCTTCCTTATGAGCCTCTGCTGTGTGACAGGACAGGGAATTTAATGGCATTGTTGCCATGGCAGGAAGAGCTGAATGGGTGGTTACAGGAGTGGTTAGGGTTTGCTACCTCTTTTTTTTTTAGGTAATAATCCTAGTCTCCAGTGCAAGGAATATTCTACCCAGAATTTTTATTTTCTGCTTAAAGTTGTCAGTGCTTTTCCAAGCAGAGCATTTTCTATAAATTGTATTTTTTTTCTGGATACAATCAGTTTTTGGACATGAGGGGTTTTTATGGGGAGGGAGCCTTCCTTGTTGTTTTAGACAGCACAAATCCTTTGATATATAAGGACCTAAATTCATTGTAAGGTAGTATGTTGTTAGCAAAAGAGATTGATATTCCAAATTTTCTGGACTACCTGGGGAACAGGAGTGAAAAAAAAATGTAGTTCCAGAGAAGGAGAGGAGAGCCTGTAATGGAGCAAACATCTTTCACTGTTGTGGGCTGAGTGATAGCCAAGGCAGGTGATGCTGGAAACAATCAAGTGTAATTGGTCTCTTGGCATTTTAATAAAAACTTTAAAGAAATAAAAACGTTTTTATGAAGAACAGGTTTGAGCATCTTTTCTAAGGACATCTTAACTTTAACTGCTGGTTTAAATGTTAATTATGGTTTTGTGAAACATCTCTTCACAGCAGGGGATAAGCAGCAGAGAGGAGGCCTGGTGTAGTCAGCCCTGTGCCTGTGAGATCACATCCCTTTGGAGCACATGGTTCCGCTGTGGCTTCTCCTTGTTCATCTCCATGTTCTTCATGAAATTTGGCTAGCTCAGGGAAGATTTATAGACCCCTCCTGCAGACTTCTTGGGGTATCTGCAGTGTGTAGAGATGAGAGGAGTCTGTGGGTTTGCTGTGTCATGTGAGTGAGGGCTATTTATAGCCAGGGAAGCTGAAAAGGTAGGTATTGAAAATAAGCAGATTATGTAAAAATCAGTCAAATAGTCATTTTCCTTCAGGTTATAAAACAGCCTTTGTTAAAATAGAAAAGCACAATCTTTAAGATATATTTTTTCCTGGTGTTGCCTGTATCTTAATGCTTGGAGAATGCACAGGAATCCTTCTACAAAAATAACTTTCATAGATGTTGTTATTAGCACCTGTTTAGAAGTTAGGATTTGCAAAGCCATTTACAAAGAAATCTTGCTTTTGTATCTCCTCCTACTTAGGAAAAAAAGCCCCAAACCAACCAACAAAAAAATCCCTTTAGACCTATATTGTCTTTATTTTATCACCATTAATCAAAAACACTATAAAAGCAACTTAGATAAATTTTTTATCCAAGTTTGAATTGTAGATTACCTGGCTATCTCTTAAAAAAGGTCTCTTTAGTGGTGGTCACTCTCAGTTTGAGTACAAATCTCAAGATACTTGCAGCTTCTTGCAGTCTAAACCACAAGGGGCCTTTTGTGACAATTATAGCAGCTTTTTACATATATGTTAATCTTCTTTATTTATTCCTTTTGCCTTTGGAAGGTTTATGTTACCAGGCAGTCACAGAGATGTAAGTGTATGTATAAGCTTTCCAAAATACTGGGAACTGAATACTTCCAGCTCTCTCAAATTTGCTTTTTTTAAAAGAAAACTTTGATAATAAAGAAATCATAATCTTCTCATTTCTCCTGGGGGCTCAGTTCTGATTCTGCCCCTGAAAGTCTGCTGCTATTGTATCTTTCCAGAAGAGCACATATGCAGTTTTTTGAAACATAACAGATTCATAGTATAAAAAAATATAATGGTGTGGGTGAGATTAAGAGGGCAAAAGAAGAAATAGCTGAGACAGTAAAGAGGGAAAAGTGACAAATCTGTTCAGTAGGCATTGTGTGAGACACAATCCCATTTACTTGTGTGGTATTACAAGTGCACCTGCTCAGTGGGGACTGCAGTGGGCTGCTCATTGCACAGCCATGGGATAAAATTGATCCTTCCCTCCTGTGCTCAGGCATCTCTGCCTGGACATCAGGAGACACTTCATAGCTCTCAGACTTCCTTGGCAAGATAATAACAGAAGTATTTGGAGGAAGGAGATTTTGTTTCTCTGAAAAGAAGCAAGCCCCTATAGAAGAATCCTGGACAGGAAGGAAATTTTTGCAGGGGCTGAGTTCTGTTCTCTTCTATCTGAGGCAGGAACATAATGTGGTTTTTCCTTAAGTGAATGAAGTCTTTGTGAAGGCTAATTAGGCTCTGTCCCTACTGGGCTCAGAACAGGACTGCAGTGCACTACAGGACTGGCACTAGTTTTGAATGATGAGCTCAGGTGTCAGTAGCAGCTGAGAATGGAGCTCCACAGGGACCACGAGGGAGGCTGAGAAGGAAGCAAAAAGGCTGGAATACTCAGCAAATTAACCAAACTGAGACCCATGTTTCTGTAGCCAGGCAGTTCCCAAGGGTGAGCTGTGCTGAGAGAGCCTGGGCACATCTGCACATCACTGCCGGGTACACGGATCCCGCTGCTTTGCTCCCACGGCTGCTATTTGAAGACTGTTCAAGGCTTTTGCTATTTTAGTGGCTCAAAACCTTTCAAATCCATATCTATATTTATGCACAGCCTGTGTATATTCATTTCTGTCTTTTGCCAATGCTGGTTTTCAGTTCAAACAGCTCTTCTGCTTCCCCCATTCCTCACTTTTCCAGCATAATTAAAGGGAATAGTCATCTTCTATCTTAACAGCTCACTGAAAAGATAACATTTGTGGATCGAAGAGGAAAAATACCCTGAAAACAACCTTGTGATCCTTTTTTGGAATATCTTCACAATTTTTGCCACCTTGTTTTATAATATTTTGTGATATTTATAAACACAAGAGACCTTAATACTGGATGGACTTCTCTTAAAGGTTTCTTGAAAATACTGAGAATTAAACTTGGGTTCTTTTTGTACCCTTATGATTTATTACAGGAAAAATAATATAGACAAGAAGAATGCCTAAAAATATACATATTGCTTTTTTTCTTACTTTATATTTGAGAATATTGGAAATGTCAAGGCTAATCTTTGTTACTGTGGAGGAGGCTCTGGCACATGTTGGAGCCCAGCTGCTGGGAGCTCCTGAGATCTCAGTCTAGCTCTGTTCCCTGAATACTGGGAAGCAGAGCCAGTGGCACTAGAGAGTCCCTTGGTGGCCAGTGCCTCACTGACACCTCCTTCAACAGCAGCAAAGCCCACAGGTCTTGGCTCAGCTGCTTTACAAAAACAGGCTGCAACATTAATCCCCTGAGGCAGTGTCAGTGACTTTGTCTCTCTGTGATGTTTTGTTCTTTGCTTAATCAATTTCTTTTAACATCTCCTCCTTAGGTAGGTCTATCCTTGATTTCCACTCTTCCATGTTCTTCATAACAGATTAGTATTTCCTCTAAATGATAACCTTAATGGGACAAATTACCCTTTTGATTTTGATTTAACTTCACATATGAAGGATTCAACGCATGGGATTGTTCAGTGAAGCTAAGCCCCAGAATTAGGAAGAGATCAGTCAAACAGATTATCTTTGCACAGATGTCACATTTATAGTCTTCCTTTACCATAAACTGCTAAATTAACTGCAGACGTGGGCTCAGGTGTGACTGAGCTTCACTCTTGACTCATGGTCAGAGCCATCCAGGTTGCAACTGAGCTGCTCTGCCAGTAGAGACAATGTCAGTGGATGTTTGTGACAGGGCTGGGCACTGGTTTTACAGCATTGGTTTCAGATGCTGGAAATGCATTAAATGCAGCCTCCTCTGTGGTTTCTGGTTCTTGTCACAAGATAGTTGCAGAGGTGGGGAAAATGCATAAATTATTTTGCAGGAATGCTGAAGACTCGCATCAAAGATTTAACAAGAGCAGTGAGACAGGTGATGGGAGCAGTGCACAAAGGGGAAGCATCTGATGCTGTCTTGTACAGCTTTTGTTTTTAAAGCTGTGCAGATAAATGGTGACAAAGACAGGAGATAAAAATGGTTGTGATTGACTGGCCCCTTTGTGTTAAGTTTGGGGCCAATGATTTAATGGAGAAGGATGAGGAAAAAACCCCAAGTAACTAACAGACATCCAAGATATTTTAATTTTTTTTTTAAATAGCTTCTAAAATTTCATTAGAATCCAGTGGATGATTAACCTGAGTTATTAATGAGATTCACTAGATGTCATATGGAATTCGGGAACATTAAAAAGCCACTGTAGTGTGTGCTGGTTTGAAAGCAAAATCAGTGAGAGACTCCAAGTCAGAAGTACAATTTAATAAGAGAAAGAAGAGAAGAAGTAAAATAAATTCAATAGTACAAAATACTGACAGAGTCAGAATACACCCTGACACCCTGTTAGGGTGGTAGTAGCAGTCCAGGTGAGATGGCCTTGTCAAGGCAGTGATCCTGTAGAGAAGGTCTGGTAGCTCTTGTCCTCTGGGAATCCAGTGGGGAAAAGGCCTCTGTGCTATCCCAAACCCTGGATTATATCCATGTGGGAATGCTTGGCTCCTCCCCCTGGGAGGAGCATCTCACAGTGGGCTGATACCGTTCTATGAGTCATGTGATGGGTCCTTGATGGCCCATTAAACAGAGACAGCTCCCGGGGGAGTTATCTGTGAGTCATGGGCATGGCATTGATGAGCCATTAGCAGAAGATAAGGGAAACACTGCCCCACCTGGTTTCAACAGCTCATGGAGATGGTGATAGAATACATTGGGTACATCTTACATTTTAACCTAGGACAGTGATATAGGGCTGGAAAAAACCCCAAACATATAAAAAGTATCTTTTTCTCTCCTCTGGACTCCAGTTTTGTTAAACTAGCTTGGAGGGTAATTTTTCTACTTTGTAAGGGAGGAGGAAGGGCTTTGTGAGGAAGACTCAGAGGAAACCTCTGAGCTTTTACATTTTTTAAGCACTTTCTTGAACTCCTCCCATTCTTTTCATGTTCCTCTGAACAAGAGTAGATATATAGACGGATACCATCAAATTCAGTATAACCTCAAAATGTAAGGTTGCATGGGACTTAGCTGGTCATCTTGTCCAGAAACCAAAACACACCAACATATCTCAGCCATTTGTGTATTTGTCCAATCTCTTCCTAAAAGTCAGAAATCATGTTGAGTGAATAATGCTTCAGACCATCTACCTCTATTTCATTACCTTTTCTGCTGGACAATTTTCCTCCATGTCTATTTAGAACCCATTTCTTCTCACATTTGTCTCTCTACTCACTTTTGT
This sequence comes from Cettia cetti, assembly GCA_013401135.1. NCBI lineage: Eukaryota > Metazoa > Chordata > Aves > Passeriformes > Sylviidae > Cettia > Cettia cetti. The sequence goes on from VZUI01039679.1 coordinate 26,542, forward strand.
TTGATATCCCTCCTATAAATCACACATCCCCTTTTTATTACTGCAGCTAGAATTCACGTAATGACTGTAAACCATGAAAAATTTCCATCTGAATCACCTCTTTTGGGTTTATGGTTGATGTTTTAGCTGTGGTAGATGATGTATTTTGCAGTAGTGACTTATTCTCCTTAGTTTCTTCCTCCTGCTCTGTGCATCACTTCAGGCTTCCCTGGTAAAAGCAATCTGTCAGTGACCAAAGTGCTAAACCAAGGAGCAGTTCTTGGGAACACCTTCTAAAAGATACCTCTCATTGGCATCTGTCTGCTGAGCCCATGATAACCCAGCCACTCTAGGTACCTGAAAGATTTTAATGTCAAAATTCTGCAGGGTACTAATTTACAGGTTTTTAAGCACAAGCACAATAATTAATGGATACATTTTTTCTTTAACTTAAAAAAAGAGATGGTTTTAAAAACCCACTTTTTCAAGTGATCTCAAGCTGGAGGCTTTAATTACATTTCCCCCCAAGTTTTCGGTAATATAGTCTAGAATTCAGTTTTATATTATTTACCCAGGATCAGCATTAGCTTGATTAGTTTGTAATTCTCTAGTTCATCTCTTCTACAATTTTGAGTATTCAAATGATGTTGGTAATCCTGCAGTCATTTGAAATTTTGTTTCCCAAATTTTCTTGAAATTAACTTTGCCAGTAGTTCCTCATCCCTTAAAGGCTCTTGGTGCAAGATATGTGTCTGTTGTTTTTAAAAAATGTTTAATTTTAGCAAATGCTACCTCACATCCCCTTTTCATCACAGATGGCAATCTTTCTGTTCCACCCTCAGTATAAAATTCCTGCTCAGTTTGATATACAGACAAAAATATCTATCCTCTGAAAATTTTTACTTTTTCTACTTGCCTAAGAACAGTTTTTCTGTGTGCTTGTAGCAATAGCTCATGTTAAAAAAAATTGCTGTAATTATTTCTATCTGTATTGGTCATTTCATTGTTCCCTTCATTTCCTTATTATCAGTCAAATGTTTCGTAAATTATAATTACCATTTCCTTTCCATTTTCTTCCTGATTCTATAAATATATAAAAATTAATGCCTTACTGCCATTTCCATATTCTCTTTCAATATTTAAGAAGTTTTTTTTTCCTAGTAGAGCACTGACATGACTGGAGATTTCTGGCTTTTGGAGCCTCCAACAAGAAATTTGAAAACACTTCCCACTACAGTCTTCTTTTAGGATTTCTTCCTTTGAATTTATGTCCTTGTCAGTGATGCTTACAATCTCACTAGTTTGGTCAAAATCAGCCCTTTCAAAAATTCTTATACTGCTGATTACTGGTGTTTTCTGTTTGCACACAATAAATATAAACAGATTGTTGCCATAATCTTCAGTACCTAAGCAACCACTCATTTTAGGTCACAATTGATTTTTCTTTGTCCATCAAAATGAGGTCTACTATAAAGTTACACTATGCTAGGTAGAAAATTTGTTCTTCCAAGGAGCTACCTGCTATTTTTAGAATGCTTGGGAAAGTTTAATTGTTGCTTGCACTTGTTCAAAAAAGGGATCCCGAGTGAGGTCACCTATAATGAAGTCCATAGATCAGGTTTCTTAATTCTCCAGTGAGATTGAGAAACTGAAAACAGGTAGTATCCAGTTCTCCTGAGTCAGTGAAATTATGAACCCAAGTGTTTTGTTTGTTTTTGCTCAGGAAGTTGATGGCATATTTAGGAGTGTTTACTCCTACCCTGTTACCCTGCTCCACCTGGGAAATATCAGAGCACTGAAGTGAGGGGCTGCAGCTGCTTCTGGATCCAGTGGGGTTACAACCTTCACTCGTGCCCCCAGGTGAGGCTCAGCAGGCTGAAAGGCTTTACGCCAGGTTTCAAAGATGAAAAGGTGAGGTGCCTGTTTCTCATGGCAATGTATGGCTCTTTAGCTCTTTTTAGTGCCTGGGAAATCCTGAGAAGATGAAGCTCATAAACTTCTAATCTGAAAGCCTTTTTTTTCAGCCTCCTGAACATCAAACACCTCTGCAGGCATCACAGCAGCATTGTGGTGGTTCTTGTTTTCTTTGCTGGGTGTTCCTGCAGCAGGAAATTGGTGTTACTGGTGGCACTGCTGAGCTGTTTCACTCTTGGTAACCTGTGTGACTCTTCACGTTTGATGTAATTTCTAACATGTTAGGTGAATACTCATTCATTTGAAAATGACACACTTCCTTGTGAGGCAACAGCAAACCACCAAAGGATTAAACCATGAAATTTTGAGGCCTGAAGTCCAAAGATGATAAAGGCCGGCACATGCCATCAGATTAAGCTTCAGACCTGTTTTCTGAAACAGCTTGAGGCTTTGGGGAAAACAGGAGAGTTGGAGCTCCAGTCTTGGTTTCTTGTTGACAGCTTCAGGAGCACGTGCCTGCAGGGGATGCTGGGCTGGGTGATGCTGTCGAAGCATTAGCTCTGCTGACAGCCCAGGCACCCCAACCCCTCTGATTGTGGGCTGTGGCTTAGGGAGTTGTCTGGTGAATCCCAACCTGCAGGTCAGGAGACATGTCCAGGGTCACACAGAAATTTATCCCAGGGCATCCAGTCACACCTGGGTCCCTTTTTCCACAGTGGCACAATTTTACCCTGGAGTCTCTGCTCTTGTAAAACACTTGCTTTGCCCTGTCTGTGGTACACAGCTCACACAGCTGTATTTGTGTGTGTACTTGTTCATGCCACTCTCTTATCCGTGGCACACCAGGGGTGGAAAGCAGTTCTGCTCTTGAAACTCCAAATGAATGTTTAAACACACGTATTTATTTGTAGATGCTAATGAATATTATGGATAAGGGATACTAGGGGATTCGGGGAGGGAGATAATTTCAAATAAGCAAATTATTTAATTTAGATTTATACTTACCATACATAATAATGGACGGCTTTCTTATGGTGCTTTGCAACTTCAAAGTACTTTGCAACTATTAATTAATTAACATATGTGCTCTTTTGGAGGTAGGAAACTAATTATTAACAGCCCAGTCTTTCACACAGGGAACTAAATGACAAACATTCATGTTATTTAAACAATTTAGCCATTGTATTGCATGCTCAATTTGTCTCTGCAAGTACCACTTCTCCATACATAATGTGGATTAATGCATATGCAAAAGAATAACTTAAACAACTGCATTTATACAACACGTGATGATCATCAAGAATAATTACTTGCCCGGTGTTATATATCTTAGGATTCCCTTAAAATCACAATTAGGCATCCTTGTTTGTGTTTCCTGAAGGTCATTTGAGGTTGATATTTGTCCCCAAATATCTGAACTGAAAGATGACATGGGCCAGGAGTTGTCTGGGAAACTGGTCTCTGATGTAGAAGGTTCTGGAGGGAATCCTATAACATGCTGGGAAAAAAAGCCCAAACTTAGACTGAAGGTGGTGTTGCCTATAGCTACAAACACTCTTGTGCCAAAACCCCAACTCAGTCCCAGTTAAGACACGGGGAAAGATCAGCAGGCTCATTTTGCTGGTGGCAGAGTGGAGACACCGTGGCTCAGGCAATGTGCTGTACCCAAGCTCTCATTGCCTGCACCTTGTGATGCTGTTTCTACAGGCAGCCTAAGCTAACCCTCATTTTAGCCTGTGTGCAAATCCTAGCAACCCTATGGCAGAGAAATCTCTCAGTAATTTAGGGAGCCTTTGTCTCTGCCAAAAATCAGTGCAGGGACGATGCTGTAAAGATGGATGGGACAGGTGATTCTGCTGCTACAGGAACTGAGCACCAGGCTTGTGCCTCAGCCAGGAAACTCTGCTCCTCTGGATCATTTCAGGAGGGTGAAGTTACATTCCATCCTCCAGGGGCATCAGGTGATCACCCAGCAGTGTGTAAAACGTGTGGACAGGCAGCAAATCTAGATTGAGGTTGCTGCTGCAGAGCAGCACTGGCAAAGCTGAAGAAACATAGTGATCTCCTCAGCACTTACACACATTAACAAGTTATTTAAGGCAGATTGATAATTTTTCTTCCCCAATGTCCATTTGGGGTTTGAGATGCTGGTGATGAGAGGTGACTTCCATCACAGGCACAGGCAGGCACACAGCTTATCCTGCAGTTTGCCAGGAGCAGAAGGCAACATGTAACTTGTGATGAACTTCCCACCTCTCCCTGATGAGAAGAGGAGCTGCGCCAGGGAGATTTAAGACTCCCTGAAGAAAACAGAAAGGACATAAGGAAAGCTGAGGAAAGCACCCTTGGGAAGGCACAAAAGGAATGTGACAGCTGAGGGAGGAAAAGCAACTGCTAAGTAAGCAGAAGTGTTACCAGGCTCAGACACTTGGAGAGCTCAAAAAAGGCAACAGGAATGAAGCACCTGGGAGTGTGTGAGAGCCTGGGGGGTCTGAACAGAAGTGAATCTGTGCAGACCCTCCTCAGGCTCCCAGGACACCTAGTCTGTGGGCTGGTGAGAAATTGCCAACATGGTCTTCTGACCTCTGCATAGCTGTGTGTGTTCCACAAGGCTTTCTGTGCTGGAACGTGGACTGTCCTTATCTCAGCTCCTGACTGTTCCACTAACAGTTTGCTTCAATTTTCCTATTTGCTAGTGATCCTATTTCCTTTCTCCTAGTCTGTTCTAACTCAGCATTGCCTATCATTTGGCCTCTCCTTTGCCTTCCCAATAGTTTCCACACCCTCTGTTTAGCCCATCCCATATAGAAACCCAAACACACACAATTCATGACCCTGGGATGACATTTGCATCTCTCCTTGCAGCTCTTCTGCTACCTGCTGTTCCTTCCCCGTATTTTTATGCATCTTCTGATATTCTCAGCTTTTTCTGATGTACACTGCCCTGTCCTCTTTATACAGCTCCTGGCATACTTGTTTCTGTTCCTACCTGACGTCTCTAGGCATTGCCTTCATGCTATTAACAATAATGACCATGTGGCTTTTTAATTTCTTGATGCATTTTTAAAAAAAAACCCCTACATTTAGCTCTTAATTCTGGCGTAGACAACGTGTTCTTATAGATAATTGGCCTATTAGGTTATCGGTACAGCTGAGTAAATTTCATGCTTATAAAACTGCTTGAGCAGGCAATACATTTAGCTGACTGCAGACTGGTATTTATGTAGTATCAAGAGAGTAAATAAAGCCTATTGAGTGGCCATCATCATAACATTATTTTACCTCCCTCCTTCCTTCACTCTCAATTTCATGCAAAAGCCCAATCTCATGCACAGTCTTGTTCCTCCAAGAGGGTGTTAAATTTCCTGAGCTGCTACCAAAATGAATGCACTGGGAATGTTCTCTGCCCTCCAGCACCAGGCTCCAATTCCCAAAGTACAAGCAGTTATGAGACTGTTTCTAATGTCCATTCCCATTACAACTGATGATGTGCAGTGCAGGACTGGTAGTACCCTTGCCTGTCAAGCTCCTGTTGTGGGTTGTACTGATCCCACTCATTATCTGATAACTAAATTAACATAAATACTATGTAGAGGAGTGTTTTGGAATGCTGGGCAAAATTAAGAGTCCGCATTTTCTTATTCTAATAACTTAGAGTTGGAATAACTTTCCTGCTTCTACTTTTCTTATATTGTAAGTCATTTGCAAAACAACCTTCTACAGAAAATATTTATTTTGAATTCATTAAAAAGAAGGTTACAGCCCTCCATATCCCCCAGGAGAAGTCCATGTGCCTGTTGCTATTAGTGTTTGAATTCCATCTCTGTAAAACACTCAACGCGTGCATTGCCTCCTTTCAGTTTCAACAGGAGCATCAAATCATGGAATCACAGAATGATTTAGGTTGGAAAGGACCTTAAAAATCACCTGGTTCCAGCCTCCCTGCCATGGGGATGGACATCTTCCACTAGACCAGGTTGTTCCAAGCCTCACCCAACTTGGCATGGTACACTTGAGGGATGGGGCAGCCACAGCTTCTCTTGGCAACCTGTGCCTCACCATCCTCACAGTAACAAATTCCTTCCTAATATCTGTATTCTACATCTACTTTCTTCAGTTTGAGGCCATTCTCCCTTGTCTTACCACTACCTTTCTTTTTAAACAGTTCCTCTCCACATAATATTCCTTTCCAGAGGATTTCTCTTGAGTTGCATGAGTGGACTTCTTCAAACTTATATGTAGGTTTAAAATTAAACACAACATTGTAATCAATGTGTTCAAAGTCTGGGTCTTCAAAATGTTGTCCTAGGCAAAAAGTGATCAAGAGGTAGTTCCCAAAATAATGAAATCTATCTGTTTAATAGAAACCCACCATTTTTTATTATTTAGGACTTACCTGTCGTGGTACTTAAAATAAGCTGATATAGGCAGAAATGAAAACAAATTAATGTACTTAAATTCACTGAAAGCAGATTAGTAATGGCAGTCTATTAATAGCTTAATTACAAGAGACTGACACAAAAATTTGGAGTGTTTCTGAAGGTAATGAGACCCTGGCAGCTGCTGGCACTTCGGAACAAGCCTTTGTATATTCCCAATGGACACCAATAACTTACTAGCTGATACCAAAACAATTGCCCAGTTTAGAGCTGTCAAGTAGCAAACTGCAGACATACTATTTGCTTGGACAAATAAACTGAAATTAGGTTGTTGTGGCACGTAAGATGCTTGTAGAAGAGTGTGTGGAGCCTGACGAAAAATGAGAGTCAATCAGTCCCTCTGGAAAGAGAAGCACAGCTGGAAGGAGAGTGTGCCTACAGAAATAGCCAAGAAACCAGATAAACACATGACAGCATGAACAGCATCTTTTCTGTAGATTACAGACACTTGATTTTATGGCCCCAGTATTTCCCAGCCCAGCACATCCTTTTATGAGGATTTCCTCTGTATTTTACCATGTTGTACTAAAAGTGGAGTCTATTGGTTTTTTTTTTTTGTTTTTTTTTTTTTGGTTGGCTTTTTTTTTTTTTTTTTTTTTTTTTTTTTTTTGTTTGTTGGCTTTTTGGTTTGGTTCATCCTTGGTTTTTTGCTTGTGTTTTTGTGTTTTTTTTTTGTTTGTTTGTTTGTTTGTTTGTTTGTTTTGTGGTGGGTTTTTTTGATTTTTTTTTGTAGGGGGGATGCTTTTTTCTTTGATTGAAGACTTTTCTTCTGCTTTTCAACAGCAGTTGTCATCTCCCCCAGTTAGGGGAGAAGAACTGTGCTGCACTAAAACTGGGATGGTTGTGGGGAATGATAATGATGCCCTTGAACACAGGGAAAAGCAAAGTCACGTTAACACAGTTTGGACTGAAGGAAGAGGCTGTGTATGCAAAGTGTGAGTGATTAGCAATTAGGACAGATGAACCAAGGAGGTGAGCCCAAATGCTGCCTGCCAGCAAGCCTTTTCACTGCAAATATCTCTTTTTCTTTCACTTAACCAAAAATAACTGACTGGATTCCAGAAAAATTTGGGTGTCAGTTTCTGCATTACACCAAAAAATCAGGGCAGATAATCCTAAAGTGCCCCACAGATTTGCTTGCACTCCCCCCATTGTGATCAATGAACCTGGCCTCTCATGTCACATGGATTGGGGATTTCACTGTGAAGATTTTCCAGCACCGGCCCTGTCCCTTCTGATCTCCAAATGGATGCTTCTCACTCTCCCAGGCTGACACATGGAAACAGTTGGTGCTCAGAACAGAGTAATCCAGATCTCCTCACTCCCACACCCCTGCTGTGGTGCCGCCTTTGCTGTCCCTCAGATAGAGCTGAGCCACAGGCAGCAGAGCAAACACATGGAACAGCTCTTCTGGCTCCTGAGAGCTGGTGGTTCCTCTTGGCTGCACAGGCTTAGAAAAGACAGGGAGAATTTTTCACAATGAATTATTTAAAATGAGCCTTTTTGACCTCATTTTCTATATGCATCTCCTAGCAGAAAGTTGAAGCTAAAGTCATTTGTCACGGCTGAGTGTAAATCCAAGGGGAGCAGATGGGGGTTTCCCTGACACGTAGCCATGCAGGCAATGTGTGCATGAAAATGGACTGCCTGGGATGAGGCAGGCAAAACCTGCACACAAGAAAATGGAGCTGCAGCTAAAGGTTTCAAAATCAACCTCCTAAGTTTACTGGTGGGATTTTATTCTCCTGTGAACCTTGCCCAAGTTTTGGTCAGCTTGGAGGCAAGGTCTTCATCAATTAATTCAACATCTTCACTGATTTTTTTCACTTTGAAAAACAATTGCTGTCCAACAAACTGTTTTTCTTTCTCGCATATGGTGGTAGTGGCTTTGTAGTATGCTGTGGAAAGGGCTGAGGAATTTTCTGGGGCTCAGTGAGAGTGTAGAAAATTCTCTGTCATTTGAAATCTTTACATGCAATTTAATGCCTTATTGTGTTGCCATGCATTTACAAACTTGGTGAAGAAATTATTATCATGTAATCAGTGGGTTCCTAATGGTGATAGAATAGCTTTCTCTCTTCCAGGGAAGCCCCTTTTAGCTTTCATTACTGTGCATAACTGCAGAGCCTGCCAAAGAGCACTATCGATTCCTGCGCTTTGAGCAGATCAGGGCTGGGTTTGTTGTGCAAATAACAACCCAGCAGCAGCACTGCAGACAGCAGGAGCAAAATGAGACAACGGTCTGTGTCAGGCATTTGAATTTGTTCATTCTGCCTGGTGTTTGCAGTGCAGCATGACGAGCTGCCTTAGTCTCCATACATGTTTTCCGTATCAGCTTGATGCACTGTGGGGACTTGGGCTGTCAGCTCTTGATGGAGCATGCCCTCGGAAAGGCTGGCATGAGCTCTTAAAGATGAATTATTTAGACAGCTTCACAAACATCTTTAAGCCAAAGCTAAAGATACATCTGCTTGTCATGGGCAGTCATGAACCTGTGACGAGAGCAGAGGGGTTTCCCCGTGATACAGCCCAGCCTGTTGCTCACTGCTGCAATGCTGCACAGCAGGAAGAGCAGGAACAGGAGGAAAGGGAATGCTCTCCCCATAGCAGGGGTTTGCTTTGACCGTAGGCTGTATCACAACACGAGCATCAGCTGAATCAAAATGTCACACACTCAGACCTGGGTTCTGCTGAGTTTGTGGCTGGTGAAGAGCAGGACAGGTCTGGTGCGCTTGGTACTGGGAGCTGTTGCTTGTCCATCCCTAAGGCAGTTTGCTCGTACAGATGATGTCTTTTAATCTGAAAATAGACTCTAGTGGGGTTTGCAGCAGTTTAAGCCCTGCCTTGAGCCAATGCAGATGACTGCATTATAGATTTTTCACTGATGTGGTCACACTGTAGGGAGTTTCCTCAATGCAAACACAGCCCTAATGCCTTAGGCAAATAATTAAACATCCTATTCTCCTTTAGCTGTCAGAATGACAATGTGCTGCCTGTCTGCCTTGGGTGATGAACAATGCCTTATCATTTTAGCTTTAGCTTCCAAATAATGTGAGGTTAGGACAAGAATTTCCTTTAGGTTGAATTCCTCTGTTCTGGGTAGCTCGGAGATTTCTGATACCTTCCTCTGAACTCTCCCGTGGGAGATGAGATGCTGTAACTGAGGAGACCTAAGGTTGAGCTGAACTGGCAGTTCCTCCCCTCCTGCTGGTCTGGGAATTAATTAATGTTCTTATGCTACGTGCAATCGTGCAGTGGTAAAGCAAAATGTGACGATTAAGTGATTCATCACTAAGCTTGTTTTAAAGGTATTTCTTGGTGCAAAACCTCCTTTTGACTGCTCAGTGCTGTATTTTTGTGCTGCTATGAAGCCTGTCTGGAGGAATTGTAGTAGTACTAGTAATAACAATGATAATAATAATTTATAGCTCTTGTATAACCCTCCTTTGCAAAATTTCTGGAAGTGCTTTTACAAGGAGAATTATGTGTTAACAGAAAGAGAAAATTATTTTCCTTGGGTCCTTTGAAGCTCATGTGATGCAGGTAGGAGTGGAAGTGGATCTTTCAGGCTTTGTATCTTGGCAGGCACCACCTCTGAGGATACCAGCTGTTGTAGGTTACTCCTAGAAACTGAAATGAGATGTCTGAATTGCTGGTATGGTGGCTTTGGGCTGTTTGTGCAGGCTGCAGTTGGAAACTGGGGAAAAGTGTTATAGCTGGCTCACCTACAGGGAAAAGAACAACAGCCTCTGCACATCTCAATCTCTGCCCCAGTTTTCTTCTCTTTTGCATGGGTTCTTCCATAGCTTGAGTAATTAACATCCTGGGTGGGAGGCATTAAGTAGAACAATGATGACTCTGATGCCTGACTCAGTTTGACATTGAGCGTCAGGAAATGGTGTATTTTCATTGGGAAACAATAAAATTTAAGTCAAAATTAGTCTTGGGTAGGAAAATTTAGGATCACATCTCCACCAGCTCAAGGATTCAGGGTTTAGCCCTGCCAATGCTCCTGGACAGTAGATTTCAGGGGTATTTGCAGACTAGCAAAATATCAGAGGAAGAATCAGGAATACTCCTCATTCCGGGGATAAAAGCTTTATCCCAGAGACAAGTACCTTCAAAGCAGAGACCCTGAATAAAAATAGCTTGAGGCTGAAAAAAGGGGCTTTGCCCAAAACCATTGGGAGCCATGAAACTACAATTATGAGTGAGGTGGCAAAATTCCCTATATTATGTCTAGAAATGCTCAATTGTGAGCTTCCAAAAAGCACCCCATTTTGTTTCAATTTTAAAAAAGAAATCATGCAACTTATTTGGGGACATGATAATTTTTCATTCATCATGGCCCAACAGAGATACATTGTTGCTGTGGGTTACAAGAAAAGAGGGTTGCTTGTAGGTGGGAAGATGGGCATGAGGCAAGGGAAAAGGGGGCACATATGGACAAGCACAGGAGGAGTGCTTGGACCCACACTGGTGACCCACACCTCACTGGGACTATGAAAATGGCTCAGTGTCTGTCCCAAAGAGGGTTACCTGAGCTAATGGCTCCCTGAAGGAGAATCAGGACCTTCTGGACATGAATCAGAGTTAGTCCAGAGGTTAATCTCCTGGAGAAATGTAATGCTGAAAAGAAAGAAGATTGAATTCCCCCTGCTGGGACTAAGATACAGAAATTCTTCTAGGGGGTATTATTCTGGGTACAATTTGAGAAGAACATCTGAATTCAGCTTCCAGTCAGATTTTCTGTTTTTCCGTTTTATTCAGTGCTCACTTTGGTACCTTGAATGTTGCATATTAAATGCTATGTACAGGCTTCAGTGCACCATGAGTCAGCATTACCAACAGGTATGTTGCAGAGTTCATGTGGTGTTCTCATGTTTTTTTAAGAGCTGTTGCTTCTTACAGGAGTAGCATATTCTGGTGAGATACATTTCCTGCCTGTTCACAGAGAAAAAGAAGAGGAGTAGATTTGAGAATTCTAATTTATTGGGAAGATAAACAGTTTATGGCTAGTATCTTGGAGCTTCTTTCCTATTCAATCACAAAATACATATGCTTCTCTTGCTGTTGAGAACAAAAGATGAAATAGTTGCTCGGAAGTTTGAATATGTTATTTTCAAAACCATTTTGTTTTGATGATTTGAGGAACAGGGAGTGTACATTTGAAAACAGTTTAATTTTGTTAGAGAATATTTTTGTTTGTTTGATCTTGCTTCTTTTATTAAGCTATTACCAATCCTTTGTTATGCATTATTAAAACAGATAAGAAGATACAATTCTTGCTCCAGGGTATTTTCTGTCCTCACAACTAAAGGCTTTACAGCCAAAGAAACTACAATTAACAAGACAGACAAAAGGGGGAAGGAAAACATTGTCTCCAGTCCTGAGGTGGGTAGCAAATTACAAGGAGGTTAAAGATTTAGGTTAGCAAAACCCTTAAATGCATATGGCATGCTCAGATCCAGTCTATAAAGGAAATTAGGATGTCTTTAAATCTTGTTAATCTTGGGTGGCTTCTTTAAAGAGCCCTGGAATAAGCACAAACAGTCAGACATGAGTTTGTTCGTTAAAGATATGATTTTGGACATCTGAACTTTATTTTGCAGCCTGGGATTAAGCACACACCTCGGATGGGACTGGATTGGGTCAAAGACCTTTGGGCAGGGATTAGATGGAAGTTCATGGAAGATTTCAGGTTCTGATGCTATTTTTGATAGTGACAGTGTGAGTGCTTCTTCTAGGACCTCTTATTTTCTTGTCTCATCAGCCAATATGGACAATTTTCCATCTCAGTAGTGTTTTTATCTAACACTTGCTGTTACTCCTTTGTCCACAGAAGGTGCAGTTTCATGCTTTTGAGATTTGATTCAATGTGACTTTATAATCACTATTGATACAGATAATTCCCTTTTCAGAATAAAATAATCCCTTGTAGTCTCTTGTCCAAGCAGCCGAAGTGTAGGTCAGGTTTACTGATTTTTTCTGTTGGTCAATCCTAGATATGTGTTCTATCTACTCTCCTCTTTCAAATCCTTTAAATCTCTCTGAACATGGTTTAAAAAAGGCTGGATTATTATTTTTTTGCATCCATCAAATTACAAAATTTCCTCTGGATGCTTTCTGCTCTTGTGTTCAGTCTGCGTTGAATTCCGCCTTTGTCTGTAGGTCTGTAGACATATTTTCTAATATTTTATCTCCTATTCAAAGGATATATCAGCTGCACAGCCTCTGCTGTGGCACTGGCTGAGTCATTCCTGCATTCACAAATAGTCTCTGTCCTGCTGTGCATTGATAATATCAGTGCTCATTGATGACCATTGCTGGGGCCCCTGGATGTCTGTCCTTTTGGTGTTGTCTCACTTCCCTTTCAGGCCGTGCATGATAAATCTGAATTTTCCTCTCCTCTGTGCACTTTGGGGGTCTGACATCTGAGGAATTTTCTTCTTCAGGGGATGGTACTGCAGTGGTCCCTTGGTGGGACCCATGTCCAGACAGATGATGGGGGAAGGTGTTGACAGCACTCAGCTGTCACTGGGTGGAGTTGCTCAAGTGGGGGAATGGTGCACCTTGGAGGCACCTCCTGAACGTTTTCTCTCCTGCCTCCAGCACCCTTCTCCTGAGGTGCTTTCCCTTGCATGCTGGGGTCAGGTGGCAGATTGGCAAAGCACTTCTGCTCATTCTGTGGTGTCTGGGGGCACAAGAGAGGTCAAACCCATGCACTGCAAGGGTGTGAGGTGCAGGCATCATTTGGAGGGGAGGAAGCAGTTGTGTGAGCCCAGTGCTCTGTGTTTGACCTCTAAGGGTCTGGGGCTGTTGTGGGACAGAGGTGTTTCATTTTCTGCTTGACCCCTCAGACCTGAGGCCCAAATGAGATCTGTCCCAGCATGGCAACGCCCTGCTGCTCCACACACCCCTCACAGTCCCCTCTGGGCTCAGTTTGAGTGATGGAGCTCTTGCTTGACTTCCACACTTGTGCACCCCTTGCCGTTGCTACCTCGGCTACTCTCAGTTAAGATCCTGCTGCCAGTGACAGTTCCCAGATTGCCCTGTTAGCCCAGAGAAATATGCTCCTGACCATATCCCCTACCATACTGCCCCAGGACACACAGCCCAGCAGTCTTCCAAGCTTTGCTTTTTGAATATCTACCCTTCACCTTGATTTTTTACCCTGTCACAGTATTCCAGTCATAGTATGTGGCTTGGGCTTGTGGCCACTCTTTTAAGATCATCTGTAAGTTTTCACAGCTTTTATCTCCTTTCCAGAGCTATAATCAATTCCTGAAGATGGAGTAAGTAAGTGAAGAAAGTTAATTTCGATGTGTCCTTCCCAATAACCTCATTTGCACGAAAATAGCTCAAATATTCTCATTAATCATTCTTTTATGCAATCACTTAGCCAGCTGACTTTCTTCTGTTTTCCCCGTCAACAATTTTATAACAGGCTGCTCAGCTGAGGAAATGGCTGTTTTAGTGCAGGCTGCAGCCTGGGGCAGGATGAGGAGGGCAGAGGTGGAGAGGGGGGTTACCTTGTTGCAAAATCACAGCTAATTTCTCTTCCCCTATGAAGGGCAGGATGGTGAAGGGGGTGGTTCGAAGTTCTCCATCCTGGGGTGCTCCAGTGAATGCTCTTTGCTTGATAATGAGCATTTCCCACCTGCAGATCAGACACCTCAGCAACTATTTTATCAGCCTTGGAGGGTTTAATAGGATCACAGAATAGGTTGTGTTGGAAGTGACCTTAAAGATCACCTGGTTCCAGCCCTCCTGCCATAGACAGGGACACCTTCCACTGTGGAATACCTTGGGTGGGAAGAGACTCAGAAAGGTCATCAAAACTAACTCCTGACTCCACACAGGTGAACATAAAAGTTAAACAAATATCTAAGAGTGTTGTCCAAATGCCTTTTGAACCCTGGCAGGCTTGGGGCTATGACCTTGTTCACTGCTTATCCATCTTTTCAGTCCAGCTCATGCTTCAGAACTGTGTGAGAATCTAAGCAGATGTTTTGAATTGTACATTGCTGGCCACAGTGGTAGAAAGATATTGTAGGTCTGGGCTGGGAGAAAACACACAGGGAAACATGCTAGCAGGCTACTTAATTTTTTTAATGTGATTTTTAAATTCCATGCAGGTGCAAACTATGGTTACTAGATGCTGTCTACTTTTTCATAGTGAAGCATTTTGGTAATAGGGTCTTTTTTCCAGAAATAAAGACCTTTGGTTTGTTAAGGTATCCTTGTTTAGGTAAGTGCAGTTGCTAATGTCACCAACAATGAAATTGTATTTAAAACACAGCATCTTACAGTTACTCTACAAAGGACAAGACTATATCCAAATTTGTCCTATTCCTTGCCCTACACCAGGATTTCACTCCTTTGGTGTTTGAGGTGCCTTTCTTTACCTGCTCAGCCACTTCCTTCCCTACTGGTGTTTCAACAATGGCCTGCCCAAATTCAGATCAGGTTGCTCGACACCCTGTCCATCCTGACCTCGAACGCTTCCAGGGATGGGATTTGCCTCTCCAGCTGGAGGGACACCATTGTAATCAGGGCTATTAAGCTGGGTGCAAAGTGTGAAGCGAGCTGTGCCAGCAGTGGTCTTTGCATAGAGCGCCTGAGACCAGGGGAGTTGGCTATAAATAGGCAGCTTTTCGGTTTTTTTCCCCCTAGTGCAAGCACAGAGGTTTGTTTTCTCTCATTTATTTGCATAATTCCAGCACATATTTTGACAAATGTCTTTCCATCTTCTCATTTTAATTAGATTATTTGTGGGAAATGCACAAGATTTCCCAGGCTGTTGCCATGTGACGTATGAACGGGATAACCTCTGTATCTCAGTTCTCCTGTTGGCATTTGAAGCTCCTTCCTGGTTTCCATTCAGCCACAGACACAATTAATTTTTAGCATCTGGCTGTAAATAGCATTTTGTCTGGCTGTGACAGGGAGGCAGGGAGCCCAATTAACACAGCCTTGAATATCTGTTAGTTTACTTTCCAGACCCATTTCTATTTCGTGTTAGAAGGCTTAAAGCTT
The DNA here is from genome assembly GCA_013401135.1 of Cettia cetti. Lineage (NCBI taxonomy): Eukaryota > Metazoa > Chordata > Aves > Passeriformes > Sylviidae > Cettia > Cettia cetti. Next base: position 41,913 of record VZUI01039679.1, read on the forward strand.
AGAGCAAAAGGAGAATAATAAATTCTAGATGCAGTACTGTCCTATTTAATATTAATTTGGTGAATACAATATGATAAATACTGTTGAATTCATTAAACAACTCTTTCCCTCCCAGTCATACAATAGTGGTAATTACATGTGCAGAATGCAGTGAAATACTTCCACCAGTGAATTGCTTTCAGAGTCATTTGGTGGGAATTCTTAGCCAATCAATAGATAATAGGGAGAATAGGATCCTGACTGTAGGAGTAGGAGAATATTCAGGAGGTAGCTTAATTTGGTGGACACTGTACTGTATCCAACATTAAAAGAGCTTATTGAAAAAATAAAAAAGGTTTTGGTAAAGTATTACAAGGCATATTTGATGTTTTCAGAATGTCCTTTTGAGAAACACACCTCAGAAAATGGAAATATTTCATTTATCCGGGGAAAGATTTTTTGTTAAGCTCCTAAGTTTATTTAAGAGTAGTTTGTGGAAAACTACATAGGGAAGACATTGCTGGGAGTTGATTGCTGTGGCAGAAAAAGCAAAAGCGAGACAGTGGTTAGAAACTGAGGCAACTGCTATGAAAAAAAGACATAAAGACATCTTGTAATGAAAAAAAAAAGACGTAGTGGATGTGATACTGCTAGATTGTCCACTGGTTTTAAAGTTGATTTCAAATATGTTTCTTCCACAATAACATGCACAATCTCAGATAGAAGGTGATGTTTTAAGCAAGGAATATGGGGAGGAACCTTGCAATTCCCTCAAGGCTTAAAAACTCATGTGTTTAAGATAAAAAATTGTTTCTCCCAGAATGTGTCTAAACAGACCAATATGGCATTTTTGGTTGTGGTGCCCTCAGATAATATCTGTAGAAACAGAAACTTCCCTTTTCCTACTTTGTGTGTTTTCCTGAATGAATCACGTGAGTTTTGGACTCTAATGTATCCACTTCAACCACCTAAAGCTGTGGGTAATCATCAAAAAGTCTGGAGTTGAAAAGTCATTGCAATACCCTGACTTTTCTTCTCCAGACCCAAAATTTTTCAGTGTCCATTACAGGAGAACACATGTTGTCTACTTTTCAGTCTTTCTCAAATATTATGCAAATATTCAAATAGATTCAATTATCATAAACAAGATTGTTATTTCAATAGGCCCACTGACTCTCCTGAAGATGCTTTTCAGTGTCCAAAGGGCTCCAAGAAAATTCCTGCCACTTGGAATGGGATCCCAGCACAGTAAATTGTCAGGACTATTATAAGGGCTCAAAAGGAACCTCTCAGGCTTTGAGGAGACAGGTTGCAAGTGGAAAAAACATCACAAGATTTCCAGAAGTCAGGAGACAGCAATGTGTGTGGCCATTCTTCACTGTTTGAGCTGTCAGGCTGCTCTGGCTTTTCAAGAAGCTGTGACAAAAGCAGCAGATTAATCTCAGAACAAGGTTGATCCCCTTATGTTTTCATTGCCTTCAGAAATTATAAAATGCAATGGAAGGTGCTAAAGTCATCTCTTTGGCTTGAGTAAGAAACTGCCTGTGCTGCAGGATCAGGCTCTTTAATTGCAATTTCAAATTACAGAGACATTTTTCCATTTTGGACATACATTCAGACATTTACAGCATGACCCTGAGTACTTTCTGTTAAATTTTGTAAAACTGATAGACCTAGTGGAGATATTTCTGAAATGAGCAATTTTCATGCAGCAGAAGGAATGTTTCATGGAGCATTTCATATTGAAGGTCATTCTAGAAATAAAATCTGGTTTGAACCTTTCTCAGCTGTAGGTGAAAACAGCAGCTTTCTGCAAGTTAGTTGCAGAGAAGTGGTTTGTGCAGGAATAAAACAGATTTACTGCAACATCTTCCCCACTTCCCACTCACTGCTTGAAAGCTTCTAGTCAGAGACTGACAGCTGGGTCTTCTCTAGGAGACACTTGTTGGGAGAGGGGGTAAATGCATCCTGAAACACAACTGGGTGTCAGCAGTAGTGTTACTAGAAAAATAAAAGAATTCAAAAAATAACAAAGTGCATATTCTGAGATTCTTGAATTCTCCATCACCTACTTCTTTGCCAAATGCTAGTTCTTTTCCTGGGCTCATTAACTATTCCTTGGTCAATTAATGAAGTTCATTTACCTGAGCAAGAAACCCTGTATTATGCTCATTTGTCTTATACCAAGTGGTATCAGTAGCTGAGCTGAGACAAAAAAAAACAACCCAAAACTTGTTCACTATGACAAATTTCTGTGGTTTTGTGTATTTATCTATAACTGGAACTTAGAGTTAAAATTAAATTCTTGGGGTTTTTTTTGGTTGCAATTTGGAGTTTTGTTTGTTTGTGCTTTGAGGTTTTGTTTAGTTGTCTTTTTGTTTTTGTTTTAATTTTTGAAAGTGCTCAAGAACATTTTGAATGGGAAGCATCAAAACAAGTATCAAGTATCAAGTTCTTGAACCAAACAAAAAAAAAAAAATTGACTCATTACTGAGCATTTCAGATGCTGATTTGCAAATGACTTTTAGCTGAAACTGATATTATTGAATTTAAATTTCTTTGGATAACTTGAGGAAGCACATTTGAGGGAAACAAAATACTACCATATCGGTTTTATTTTGCTTGTGTCAGTGTTCCCAAAGCAAAGGGTTGTGTCTCAAATTTTCTCTTAAAAGCAGGTCATGGAGAATCCCACCAGTCCCCAGCTGAGATCTCCCAAAGATAACCAAACCACAGCTGAAGATAAGTTGCCAGCTGATACATCACCATTGTTACTGGGTTTCAAGGTGTGGTCAAACACTCTAAAATCTCATCTTTGGCTGAAAAAAGCAATTCACAGAAAATAACAAACACCTTGACTCTGCTTGTTTTTGCTGGTAGGAGGGATAGTTTCCCAGTGTGAGCCAGTTCACTGATGCTATATTAAGTCCACGTGGTTTAAGAGAACCTGACAGAGATTTGTAGCGTGGAGTGATTGCATTTCTGAGTTTTTGCCCACATACTCTGCCATACTGATTACCTGTGTCAATCTGTAATATACAGCATCTAATATCTTATTTTGGCATCCCCAATTTAGTGCAGCTGAGAGAATTGTATTAAATATTGGTTTGTGAGAGGAGAAGGAGCCCACAAACAGATGAGGGAGATCTGCCCTGGAGAAGCAAACCCTTCACAGCTCCTCAGAAATCACAAGTTGAGCCAAACTTAAGGGTCACATCCACACTGCTGTTCCAGGTAGTGCTCACCAGGGCATGGTGTGTGGTACTAAACTGTCTGACAATATAAATGTACTGAAAGTGACCAATTGAACAAGAACATTGAATTTTTTGTCAGTGTAAGTCAGTTGGGTGAAAGTAATATCCACCCTCCCCCTCCACTGCCTACCTACCTGCTCCATTCAGTCATGAACAGGGCATTGAGCAGGTGCAAACAACTGCCCACACACACATCCTGTTCAAGATTTACACTATAAAGCATTAGCATATTTTAATAAATCAGCAGATTAGACTTTTCTCCCCATCTCTTCCCAATAATTGACTCTTAGCTATTAGGTTTACAAAATGCAGGACTAAGTCTGGGATGTTGCACAGGCACCTTTTTCCCCTTTCTGTTTGGGTACCCTATACTCTTCACTCCCTGTGAAAATGTCATAGTCTAAATAAAAATATAGGTGGTAAGAGTAAACAGAAGGTTTTTGCTGATATCAGCTAGAGTACATTGGAGGCACATTGACATCAAATAAACCCCAACAACTCTATTTTTAACCAGTCTTGTTCCACTGCATTATTTATCCCATAATATCTAGGGAAAGTTCTTTCCTTGAATATTCTCCCATCCTTTGCTAGAGCATGCCATCTGCCTCCCCATGTGAAAAATGGATGCACAAGTGGAGAGGCACTAAAACATTAACATTCAGAGAATTGTGGTGCAAATGGATGCACATGAGAATAACTTTTAAATCATGAGAGATGGAAGTTCTTCGAAGATTGGGCACTGCACAAGTTTAGCACAGGTTCATTACTAAGATACTTTGTTCAATTGAGTGTTGATGTTTAAGTACTCATACAGAGTAGCCCTTAATGCAAACCCAGGAGTCCTCAGGCTCTGTAACAAAGAAAACCCGACAAAACCAAACATAGTAAAAATATTTCCAGCTAAGCACTGCAGCTGTACATCACAGTCCAGTGCTCTTGACCTCAGCCTGAAGGAGCAGCTTTCAGTGTTCAGCTCTGCCAGCAGCCTACCAGCCAGCCCTGTGTGTGTCTTGGCTGCCCCAGTGTTGGTGGGAGACAGCTTTTGTTTCATGAATGCTTCAGATGTGCTGATGGAAAGAGCTCTGTGAGAGCCCACTGGGGAAGCCTTGGCCCACTGCAGGATGTGGGAGTTGTTTGCTCAGCCCGAGCTGGCTGTGCAGCAGCCCTTGCTCATGCTCCCATCTCAACAGCTGCTCAGCTCACATTTGGTGCAGTGCTGCTGTTATTCAGCTCCTGTTTGCCTCAGGGTGAGCACAACAGTGTCATACCTAGCTGGGAAAGTGCTGAAAAGCCCATCCTGTTTTGGGCCATAGTCCCTCTGAATGTTGCCTTTCCTTAGCACATAGTTATGAACATACAGCAACCTGCAAACAACCACACACAGGTTTATTTAAACTTTTTACTAAAAAGGTGGTCAAGCATGGGAATAGGCCACCCAGGGAAGGAGTGAAATCACCATGCCTGGAAGGGTTCCAAAGACATGTAGATGTGGCCCTGTAGGAACATGGTTTAGTGGTGGATTTGGCAGTGCTGGCTAATGGTTGGATTTGATCTTACAGGTCTTTTTCAACCCTAATGATTCCATGATTCTCTGAGCCTGTAACTTCAATGGGTTACCTGACACTTCTAAACCCACAAGCAGCTATCATTTTTTCATGTATGTTACTGTTAACTATTTTGCAGTTCCCTTTTCTGATGGTTTTAAGGTGGTTGAGAACCTGTCCTTCTAATCCCACTCCCCTTTCCCTGCAAGACTTAGGAGAGACTCACCTTTGACTGAAGTGGCAGCTGTCAGTGATGCTACAGCTTTTAATTAAAGAGCTGAGTCCTGACTGCCTGAAGAGGAAGTCACACACTGTATTTTGGGGTGATTGCATCAGCAGGAGCAGCACCAGCCAGCAGGGCACAGGAGCTGGGATGCTGCGAGGCAGGAGCCGGCGCTGGGAACACGGAGCTCACACAGCCCTCTCAGTCCTGGTGCAAAATCCTCCTTAAGTTTCTGCTGCCTTGAAACTTCACATCTCAGCTGTTCTCCTGCCTCTTGGCAGGTAGTAGGAGAAATACGAGAGTCAATGAATAGAGGAATCTGGGTTTTTTTAAGGAGAAATTAAAAAATTGCTGCACTTTTGTATTCCCTTGTGACAGGAAGTAGGCAGATCCTTCTGCATCAGATATAGGCAAGAGTGGTACTGATATCTGTCATTAACAATAATTGGACAGGACTGGCAAAATTTGACCTTTGTACCCATCTGAAAATCTGATACTAGCCTTTTTAAATTTTCAAAAAAAAACAACAAGCAATTTCAGAAAATGAAATCAGGACAATTTTTTTTGTTCATGCTAAAAAGAGATGTTACAGTGAAACACCACATTTTTATGACTGTGGTTTTAGGACTGGTAAGAAGTATCACCTTTATGTCTGGGATATTTAATTTGATCTTCTTGTATAAATTTCCATATATAAAGAGACAAGAAACTCATTGAAACTTGGCAGGTGACTTCTTCCCAGATTCTCCCAGCTCTGATTCTGCTTAAGGTGGAGGGTCTTGGCTGGACTTCCCTAGAGAAAATTTCTTCCCAAGGAATGTCAGGAGGCTGGAAGAGGAGAGTTGCCTTACTTTCCTCCTTGATGCCCCAGGGAGGAGGAGTGGGTGTTTGTGTGGGAGGAAATTGGACAGCACTTGTGCAAGTCAAAAGTGCTCATCACTTCCATCTGCAGACAAAGCCAGAGAGAGCTGTGCTGTGGACTGATAAAAACCTTGAGAATAGAAAAATGAAATATGGTGTCCTTATTCTGAGATGTCAAAAATTAAATTGTTCTTTTTATCCTGTCCTCCCGGCCTCGGTTCCTCCCTCAATAACATAAATCCAGGACTGCTCTGATGTCACAGCAGATTTATGAAAATAAATTTGTGTGTTTCTGTGAATTGTGCAGGGGTTTGTCACGTTGGGAGTGAGTAAGCCAATGGTCTTATTTCCCAGCAGGGTTTTGAAGTCTGCAGCAAGGTTATACTCAGTGCAGATACAGGGTGCAGCTAGGAGGAAATGTACTCAGAGGTTTGCCCAGCGTGCCTCATTCTCTGTGCATTGAGTTGTGAAACCTGTAAAAATAATAATATATGTTCACTTATAATTAAAGGCTTCATCATAATGCATGAGCACAGAGGAGGCAAATGAAGGTTTGTGCCTGTGCAATTATTGAATAACTTTCTAAATTGCAGCATCTTGCTAAAGCAGCAGAAGTTCAGGCTAATTCAGGGAGTCATGGAAAAGGTCTGTAACACTGTTCTGTGCAGGAGTTACCCCCTGCAACATGATTTTATTTTCTTTACTAAGACTTGGTGTGTTTACTTCAATTTTTGTTTTCTGGATTCAGGAAAGGGAATATGAAGATAATTCTACGGGTTTTTTGCAGGCAGAGACCACTTGCTGTTTTGCAATTGTACATTATATGGCACCAGGGCCACCATTCTTGGTGGTTGTTTGGTCCTGCCTTATGAAACATAATAAGTAATGTTTTGAGCTCCAGATTGCAATGTAATTTCATGTTTAGGCATATATGTGCTTTAAAGAGGGCTGTACTTTAATTTACTGTTATGTTTTCATTTAAGGGCCATATTTAAATATTAAAAAAAAAAAAAAAAACTATGGAATTTTCAAATAAACTTCTTCTCGGGATGTGTGTACAAAATTTGATAGTGAGGCCTTTCCAGAATCTCAAAGCCAAGATCCCTTTGCCTCAAATAACAACCATTTGGATTTGATTTCTCTTTTAGCATGAAGACATTGGAGAAAAGAAACAGGAGTGAAATCTTGACTACACAAAAAATTTATTTCTCCACAGCTTTCAGTGAAATTGGAATTTTACCTTAGGTGTAGGGAAGAGCATTTAGCTGTAAACATTAAGGCTTTGTTTGCTGCATTTCATTCTCTTGGAAAGGTTACTACAGATACTTAGTCTCACCCGTGTGTTCTTATCTATGGCTTCTGAAGTTGAAGCTCTTATGCAAAAGCAGTACCTGCCTCCCATTTTTCTTGCATAGAAACCTCTACAAGGCTGAGAGATGCCTGAATGGATAAACTAAGAAGGTGCATTTGCAGTGGAGGGAGATGCATACTTGACTCCCTCTAACTCTTTATAACCTCCATCTGTGCAGGGCACACCATAAAGTCAGTTATTGCATTCCTGGACTTGCAGTCCAGGGCCCTGGAGAAGTCAGACTCTGCTTCCAACAGAAGAATAAAACGCTACTCTTTTTCTGGACTGTTTAAGAGCTCTGGGCAGGGTCGTGGCAGCATAAAATAGTTTTGTGTTTGTCTGCAGTGACCTTTCTTGAGCTCTAAGAGGAAATCCCTGTGCTGAAGTCTCCATTTTAGTGCAGGAAAATTGGGTGCAAATGCTGTAACCACACAAACATTTATTTACTACTGCAGCAACTCAAGTGCTCCATCCCTGGAAGTGTTTAAGGCCAGGTTGGATGGGCATTTGAGCAACCTGGTTTAGGTTCCCTCTGGAAGGCAGGGGCTTGGTCTTTAAAGTCCTTTCCAACCCAACCTGTTCTGTGATTCTGTGAAATCCATTCTGGGTAACTTTCCAAAAGGATTTTGTTCCCTGACACTCACCTGTCGAGTTCTTTTCCAAATCAGCTAAGATGGAAACCTGAGAAAACCCTTCTGGGAAAGGGTAGTCATGTGGGCAAATTCTGATGTACCACGAAGATAGCTTGCTATCCCCAAATGGGAACAAAGCCAACATGAAAAAAAAAGAAAAAGGAAATATGGAATCAACTTCCATCAGTCCTTGTAAGACACGTAAGATGTTTCATACAGGCAGTTTTATTACATTACCCTCTGTTACTATTTTCGAATTAGAGACAGGAAGAGCAGCCTATGGCAGAGAGGAAAATGACTTTAGGATGCTTGGCAGTGCTGCTGGATTCATTGCAGTAGTGCCCAGTGACCTTTCTCAAGGATAAAGACCTTATCCACTGGTCAGTGTGAAAACAGTGTAAAATATAAAACACAGTCTCTGTCCCAGGGAATCTCACAAGGGAATCTCTCATGACCAATAGTCAAAGCAGGGAGGTGAAGAGAAAATGAGAACTGAAGTTAAGCAGAACCTTTCCCTGACTGCTGTCCTAGATTACAGAGGTAGGCGGTTCCACTGAGGTGATTTTCAAATATTTCAAGTTTATGTTATATTGCTGGATGCTTGGTTTTTCCTTATTGGAGGATATGTCTAAACATCAGGAGCAGTTTGTTCCAATGGTTTCCTTTTCTTGGTTTAATAAACCATTAGAAAGATAAGAAACATAATAATAATATAATTTTATTTTTTGAGTTCCAGAGGCCCAAAAATCTAATAAGAGAGGAACACTGCATTTCATGTTATTTATTTATGTTGGACCTTTGCTCCAAAGTAACTTCAACAAATAAAATCAGAACATCATAAAAGCAGAAGAAGCATCCTGCAGAAAAATAAATTGATGATCTGGGCACAAATCATATTTATTAGAATGATTAGGGTTCTGGACTTTGAGAAAATACAGTATCAAAAGCAAGTTTTCAGTCTGTGCAACTGTGGATGGTGGTCTCATTAGAGAGAGCCTGACCTTAAATCATGCAAATGGGCTTGCTACAGATAAGAGTTACTTTTTAGAAGCTAATTAAGAGTATTAGTGTTCCAACCATGGGATTAAACTATAATGTCAGTTTAGACAGCAGAATCTTCAAATGCCCACACATAAGCACTACTATGCATATTAGGGAATCTGGAAGATTATTAGGACAAAAGTGATCTGGAAAAGAACTGGAATCAAAAATCTGGTTCTGTCATTGAGTCTTTCATTGATTTGTTGGGTATAACTTATCTTTTACCTCTTTGGGCCCCAGACAGGATGTGGGGACTCATGAGAGTAATTGTGGTGTAGACAAGATGATACTGTCACTGGAATCTCCTGAGTGTCTCAGAGTCTTTTGTATGGAAACATGCAGGATAGTGACTTCTACCAACCAAAAAAACCTTTTTTTTTCTCCAAACCTGAAAATTTTTCAGTCCCAAAGTGACAGAAATTGAAATCAAGTGGGAAGAAATGGCTCCTTGGTGGATTGAAATCCAATTTGATATCAAAATGAGATTTTGGCAGAAAACTTCCTAGCTGCTGCCCCTCAGTCTCTTTGGAAGAAGCAGGTAGTTCTCATGAGCAGATGTAGGTGGCAGAAAACAGTAAGTAGGAGACAATCATCTGTGGACTTCTTGTGCTGTGCTATCTCAAGGAATTCCTGCCAACCCTGTGCTCTTCTCCTCCTGGCTAGCAGAAATATCCTGAGGCATGTACATGTACACTGAGACCAGAGACAAATATGACTTCTGAGGTAGCAGCCTTTCAGAGGTTCTGTTGAGCTTACTCTCCATTGCGTAAACAAAGGTCTGATGAAATTGAAGCATTAGTTGCATTGTGATAGTCTACTCTTTTTCATTCAAGCAAATTCAAGCAGTTCTTAAGTTGTGTGCATGGCTGGGAATGTTTTATTGGTTGTTTTTATTTCCATGAATAAGATCCACTTTAACAGCACCACAATATTTATTTTCTCACAGAGGGATTAATATGGTATAATATAGTGCAGGTTTTGTCACATTGCTATATTCATGGCCAACTATAACCTGATTTGGGATAACACACAGAAGTACATCAGGAAACATCTGATTTTATAGCTTTTAAATTCAGTATAATATTAACTCAGCTGTCTTACTGAGAATTAAAGTCATTGCAGGACAGAGGATTTTTGAACAAGGAACAAATCCATTATTCATTATGCAGAGGTCCAGACACAGTGTTTTCCTTTAGATTCATTGCCTTTGTGTAATAGTGCCTTTATTTGAGAAACTTTGGGGTTTTTTATAATATGAAAGTAATTTCTCTGAGAAGTGTTTTTTATCTTGATTTTTTTGGTTTGGGTTTTTACCTTTTTAATTTTTTTTAAGCCAAAATGTTTCAAAGAGATTTATTTGCCATGTTTTGGTGATACTGGGAAATCAGATGGAGGAACACAAGATCTGAGTCCCAAACTCTTTGCATGCTTGAGACAAATCAGAAATCATGGATGTGATTTCCAGTTTCAAGGGCAGTTCCACTGTTTGCTATAGAAGGCCTTTATGTTATAACCAGGGAGTGTCATTAAGTAAATAGTTCCCAAATAATGAGCAGTAAATACTAATAACCTGTGAATTAACTAATTCCTGAAAGAAGTGTACGTGAAATGCAATTTAAGCCTGACTAAATACCAATTTTTCAAAACACATTTGAAGAACTAAACTTTTAGAAGTCAATACTAAGTCAGATCAACAAGGTAATTCTTATTTGTGGGATCAAGACTGTGGAGCTTGGGGAGGCACATGGACACAGATTCTGGAAACTTCAGCATTAATTAGGTAAAAAAAGCTTCTGCAAATGCACTGGTTTGTTTCCTGTCTATACCTGAATTCAATAATTTTGATTATTATGGTCCCAGTTTTGTTTTTCTGTCTGGACCAAGGCCTTGCTAGACCCCAAGAAGAAGCTGTGGGCTGTGTTCTCCACTCCTTAGCTGGGCAGTAGCCCTCCTGTCAGCAAAGGGATGTTCATTTTTCCCCTTCACCTAGCCTAATCGGAAATTCTAACCACTTGTTCTTGAATGGAACACAATGTTTTTCAGTCTGCCTCATCATTCATTTTGTTGCAAAGGGAAAACTAATGACTCTGAGGAGAAACCTTCGTGAGGGGATGTGGCATTTTCTGAAGTAACAAATAGCCAACAACTTCATTTATATATTTCTTTCTTGGCTTGTGCTTATTGCTAATGGGAGGTAGCATCAGCTTTTGTTTTGCCTTTTGCTGGCACTCCTACATTCATTTTACATTAGGTCTCTCTTACTTATACACATTGCCCCTTGTATGTTTCAGTGTATATCGAGGTACCTTCCCCTTTTAAGTGGCTAATTAAGTGCACAATGACCTCTGATCAGATGCCTTTGTAGAGAGGCTGGAAACAGAAACCAAGTTTTGAGACTCCAGGTTCTGTTATCAGAGGTCACCGAGAAAGCACAGGATGTGGTAGCAGGTCCTTAACCTCCCTCACATCCATGTTCCCTCAGATCAGAGAGCAGATATGCAATCTGCAATGCAATGAGCATTTGCAGCACAAAACCTTAGGAGTATGGAAGCTTACCTGTGACAAACTAGAAGAAAATGAAGTCTTCAACAAAAATGTGAACATCCTGCCTTTGGGTATGTGCACAGTGCTTTGATACTGTTTTGGTATTTACCAGTTGGTGGAAAGCTTCAACAATGGCTTTAAATAATTTTCCTTGCTATTATTACTAAGTACTTTAAGTGAGCTTCACCTATTGATGTATTTGTGATCTATTCAAGGACATGTTTTTTCATGGAAAACACAAAAGGAAGATAAAGAAGTCTTGGTATTAAGCTGGAGAAAATAACCTGATACAGCTCATATAAAGTCATGAGTGTTTGTGGACCAGTGGCTGACAACCTACAAATGGCATCTGTGCTGCCATGACTGTGAAACTCATTATTTGGGACCTGCCTATTTAATGGACAGTCCCTGTCTGGTTTTCTGCAATGTCCATAAATAAGAGTTGTAACCAAAAGGATTTCTGTAGCAAAAGGTAGAGCTGCCTTTGACACTGGAAATCACATTTAAATGGTTGGTAGAGATCAGTTTGTCTGTTGTTTTACCTGAGTCTTAAAGTAGCTGAAAGTTTATTGAAAAAAAATATTTTTACAAAGCAAGCAGACAGTTGAAGTCACTGCTGTGAATTCAGTGGGCTCTGGAAGGAAATTTTTGTTGTTGTGATTGATCTGAAGGGTTTAGAGAAGCATTTGCTTCCCACAGTTCCCCCCCCCCCTCATTGTATCAGCAGCTCTGTGCTTTCTCCTGTGATCCCAGCATCTGTTTCCTGTTCTTTTTGGTTCCTTTTCATCACTGAAAAAGAAAGGGTGAGACAAAGAAAAGAGACATGATGAGGGAAAAAGAATGTTATTCATTTAACATTTTTTGGAAACCTTTTTGATTTGTAATGAAGATATTTTTCTTTTTTACACCCAAAAAGAATAGTTCATTTTTACCATCCTGTTGTGCACAGACTAGTGTTTTCAACTTCTCCTGTGGAGAATAAATGAAGTGAGGCTCATCGACCTTCTTTATATGCCAATACATGTAACTAAATTCACAGTGCCTAAAACATGAAAGGGCTCAAATCTCTCTAACAGAAAACTTAGGAATAGCTCTGCAACTGGCTTTAGTGTTGTCTCCACTGATCAAACATGCTGGGGGCACCATTCATCTCTCTAAGCCATCAGAGCTACCTTGGGTTATCTAGCTCAGCCTCCAGCTGCCTGTTCAGAAGGATGTGGCATGCTTAGAGGTCCTCAGACACTTCAGAGCATCTAGATGGCACTAGCAGCCTATATTTAGGCACGTAAACTGAGCCCCAGGGCTATGATTCAGCTTCAGAAGTAGACATTTGGATGTCTATAGTGTGCTCTTGGTGTCTACACTCTCATACTGAACAGAGACCCAGATCTGAATTTGTCTCCACGCAAACCCCTAGAGGAATGTGGAGTGCCCAGGAGTGTCTCTGTGGTGCTGGCAGACCAGAGTGGGTGAGCTGGACCCCTTCCAGCCCCCTCAGCTCTGCTGGGTTTCTGCATGTTGCTCCCAGCCAGACACCTCTGCTGGAGATGTTTCCACTGAGGGCTCTCAGTCTGGAGCTGGCAGCCCCGGGTGGCACCTGAGCTCTCACACCCTGCACCCTCAGCCAGAAGAGATGGGGGAAGTGCTGCAAAGCAGGCCCTGACTGTCCAGGCAGCAGCTCCAGGAGGTGACAGCCTTGTCCCCTCCTTTGACAGTCGCTCTGGAGAAATCGCAGAAGAGAGCCAGGATGCCTCAGCGAGGGTGGAAGGAAGGAGCATCACTGTTCCCTTTAACCTGAGAGCTGGTAAGAGCCATGACCAAGTGACTCCCTCCAGCTCTGAATACCTTCTTCTGCTGCTGATCTCAGTTTGGCAGGCAAACTGTTCCTAAAATTGATTTATAAGGGAAGAGGTCACAGGAAATCCTTTTACAACACAGCTCATCTTATACATAACTAGGAGGCCAGGGCAAAATTTTGACACATGCTCCCAGCCTACTTTTTGGAATGGTGAGTGGGTAAATCTGCATCATTCTCTTAACTGGACTGAATTAACACTACACTGAGAAATAATAAAATTGTAGAGTTTTTTACCCAACTCCCTGAACTGTATCAAGGTTAATAGTTTCAGGACCACTCTTCTGAGATATAGGAATCCTTTAGTTGAAAAGTAGAGGAAGTTTGAATAGTCAGTATCTCAGAAAGTTATACTTACAAGGGAAAAAAAAATCCAGGTGACAGAAAACCTTGAGAAGTTATGCAGTGAATGCTACACCACAATTTTTTTCCTGCATTTTCTCATACAACAGTTAGGGAAACTGAGGCATGGTATAATTGCAGGTTTTCCATGGAATCCCTCAGCTACAAAGTCTGATGTGAGCCTTACATATGTATCTTTACATTGATCTCTTCTGCCCAGGAGTCATGTTCAAGGAGTGTATGATTCTCCTCTCTAGTAAACCCTGAAATGCACCAGGAGAGTGTGTGCAGTTAATTACTGAGTTTCAGTTTTAACTTCTCCAACTAAATCTCTGTAGTGAGAATGCAGGACCTAGGAGCTCAAGACTAATTTTCCAAGTTCCCGACTGTGAAATATAACACACTTAATATTTTAATAACACTGTAACCCTCCCACATAGGAGAGGAATAGATTATGACCCTCCTGTTCACAGTATTCCTGATTTATACCCATCTGAGATGAGAGACTCTGGAGGTTCATCATAAAAGTGATGACCCAGCAGCTTGTGGGGCTGTGATAAATATTGCATGAGATATCCAAACATGAAAAAATCTTTTATAGAACATTAATCACTGCTAAGTTAATGCTGTGGGATGTTTTACTATTTTGTAAGTAGTAAATAATTCATTAAAAAGCTGATTTACTCTGAACTTTGACTCAAACCTTTGGAAGGGTGAGAACAAAGATGTTCAGGAGCAGCCAAACTTCACTTTGCATGAGAGTTTCCTCTCTTTTTTCCCTGTTCTTTTTTCCTTCCCATAAGCTTCCTCTGGATTTCCCACCCTAAAGAGTGTAGATGAGCTCATGTACCACTTAGAACTACAGAGTGTGAACACTCACTCCTTCAGTTTATGATGCTGGACCTCAGACACTCCACAGCACTTCTCATTTTCCCTGGCACATCTTTATTCCTCTTGGTACTTTTTTCTTGCCCCAGGCTTAGCCCAAGCCTTAGGCAATATTCATCTGAGCAAATGCAAAGGCAGGATTCATCTCTGCAAAGGCAGGCATCTACTCTGACAAGTGTGATACCTTGCACTTGTGGCTCCACAAGCCTTTCTTCAGCTAGAAGGGGAACATAGAAAGGAGCCTTCACCTTTATAGCCATCCCTGGCAAATACTGCTCAGGTGACATTACATTCTTGCAGTTGAGAAATTCCAATTTCAGCCAGGCTACCCCACATCTGAGCTTCCCATCTAATCAATGAAGAGAAACAGGTCTTTTGGGGAATATTTCTCTCACCCTAAAATAGGGCAGAAAAGCTGTGAAAGCTGTGATCTCCATGCACCTGCTTCTCTTCACAGTCTTAAAAAAAAAAAAAAAAAAAAAAAAGCCAAGGCAATTTTCTCAGATAGAGACATTTATAGATAGATGAGGTTATCTCCCCTCTTAGCTTCATTTTCAGCCTTATGTGAGATGTTTTAGGGCTTCGTGGCTACCCCCAGTTTCCCCCTTTGGAAGACCCTGATCCTGTCCTTCAATCAGCAGCTCTCTAGATCATGTGATCTCCCTTGGACATCTCCAATGGCACCTGACATGCATATGTGAGTAAATTAATTGAGTCCTTGGTATCATTTATTTGTACTCCTCCACACACCTTGCATGGTGTTTATTTAAATTAGAAAAATAGTCTCTCTTTTCCACATTTTAAGTAAGAACATAATTTTAGAAAAGCCTGCTGCAAATGCAGCAAATTAGAGTCAAAGTTGAACTGCTGAGTTGTGGTCTCCAAAAACAAGACTCCTTTTCCCCACTGACAGGCAAGGAGATCAGCAGCTCGTGCAGTCTGGTTGCAGACCAGCGGTGCCCAGGCTGGAAGGATTTTGGCTGTGGTGACTGAACAGATAAGAGACATCTTCAGAATCCTGTGGACCATGGCTGACCTTCATGTGCTTCTTTCTTCTCTTGGCTGACCCAGTTTATTTGCTTCACTCAGCTTGATTTCCTTGGCAAATGTGGAAACTTTTTCCTTCCTTTTACTACTGCCCCAGCAAGCAACATCTGATGAGCTGCGGGCATCTGCCAGCTGTAGCTGCTGGCACAGGTCTGCTCTGTGTCGGTGTCCTGTTTCACTCTCATGTTACAGCTGAACACCTGTGTGGCACAAGACATTCAAGGATTTATGGAAAACAGGACAGTATCTGTATGGAAAAAAGCTTCTGGTTTCAGAATTCTTTTTAATTTTTGATGGGAGAGCTTGAAACAGAGAATTTGGGTGTCTCCTGTAGAGTGTTCAGTGGGGCTTTTCTTTTGTTCCAGAATATCCTTGCTAACAAACTGCGTAACTAAAACAACAGGAGTTTATGACTGCACCAGATTAGGAAACACACAAAGAAATAGAATGAACAGAGCAGACATAATATCTTGCATCTTTTTATGAAATGATCTGTGTATATCAAAATTTAGACTCCATTCTTCATACTGAATATAACTTGACCACAGCAAACCTAGAACACAGAACAGAATGCACTGATGTCCCATTATTTGATGCTGGGTAAACTAAATTTTAAGGTAGAAATCACTTCAGCTAATTCAGAGATAAAAATACAGAAAACCTTTGCTTCATCTTAGCAATGCTGGAAACTCTTTCTATTCCTTTTATTGTAGTCTTCCATTTTCCTGTCAGTATCTGTATTTTTGAATTATCACAATATCCAACCACACAGAAAAACTCATACATTAGGTTGGCTTAAAAGAAAAGTAACCTTGTAAAAATTTTGCTGGAGGTTTTAAATATTAATGAGCCAGAGTGAAGTTCTTGCTGTGGGCAACCCACGCATTCCTGAGAAGTGTAAACAGCAAGAAGGAAGGGGAATTACAGAGGATGGTATAAGGTGCTATAATTATCTGTAACGGGCTGGAATTACTGAAGGGAAGATTTAGGCAGGTTTTAGGGAAATGTCTGTGAGCATTGGTATGATGGGGCTGTTCTCTGGTTTGCTTGGACCAGCATTGTTGCAATGGACAACAGACTGCCTAGTTAAAGGGCAAGGAAGTGTCCCATAGGAAAAAGTTGTGCAGAAGCAAAGTACTGCATTTAAGGGCTGGTTCTCTACATCCAAGCAGCTTTTTTGGTCCCATCCCTGCCATGTGATAATTTTATATTTGGCAACATGAGAAGGGGGAAGTGAGGAGCTGGTTACCACCACTGAAGCTGTTAATTTCTCTGTCTGCTCTCTGCCTCACTCCAGAATACTCTGAAGGACAAGGTTAACCAATCGTTTTTTTGCTCCTGAGGTCAAAACCAAGCTACTGTTGTATGTATAATGCAAACAATGTGCATTGAATTCCCAGTAAATTCAGCTTTTCTAGGAAACCTTAGATTTACTGAAGAGATCCCCTATGTTGTCCATAACCAGAGATGTGAGATAAGGAGAGGAGCCGTATTTCAGAGCCCTTTCATACCAATGCCTCTTGATGAGCAGTCCTTCCCAGACAAAAATCTCTAACATCATTGGTCAACAGTAGAAGTTTTTTAAAGAAAACTCTTATTCTTCGAGATATTTTGCTGTTATGAGGAAAAAAGAAATCAAGAAAATATTTAAATTTCATGCAATTTGTTAAATAAATAGAATTTGTGGCTGTAACTAGAATAAAACAGGTGGTTATGTAAATGCAAAATTATAAAATGTTGGAAAGGACACCGTGATTCTGAAGTCAGACTGGACTGAAATCTAATTGCGAACATAATTCTAGAAGAAACTAGAGCTATTACAGAAGTGATTTCCCAAATTCTAGAAGAAACTAAAGCTGTTACAACAGTGACTTCAGACTTGGAAAAGTCTGTGGGAAGCCAGCCTATTATCACAACTGAAGTAGCTTTTTAGAGGGAGTTTTCTCAGGTGATGGGACAATGACGGGAGACAGGTCCTGAAATTCTCCTTCCTGCTCTGTCTGGTTCAAATCATGGACCTGACCTCAAAGCTTTACTTTTTAGATGAAAAGGAACCACAAAAGGAGAGTGAAAATTACCCTAATCTACATGTGGGAACTGTGGAATGATGTCAGAGGTGGTGTGACAGCAGCTGGGGCTGACGGGGAAGGAAAGAGGCCATGGTAGCAAATGCACAGCATGTCCCTCCTTCTCTTCTTTAGTTAGCAATGAATTAGGTATGCAAAGTAGAGCAATTCCCACAAGAAACTGAGGAGGCCAGGGAGAGCCTGGCTGCTGGAGGGGGCTTATAATCCAATCTCTTTGTGTTGTCTCTCTGTGCCTTTTTCATTTTAATCAAATATTTTGTTTCTGTTGAAATTGGTACAGGCATCCCTTAAAAATGGCTCCATTGTGAAAGATTCTCATTTTCCTGCCAAAAGTAATTTTAGTGGGACATGCTGGAAAATCCTTTTCTTTGCTGGCAATCCCCCCTTGTGGAAGACCAGCTGTTCATTTTTGGTAGCAGAGCAGGTATTAATTCCTCAAGGGCAATACACTGTCATGGCCAAGCCTGCACAAAAGCAAGTTCAAAAGCCTAGGGAAGCCACTGGGAGGGATTGCACAGATTTAAAGACAGAGGTGAATTTTGGCTGCAGCAGTGTCTGGTTTTGCCTAGGAAATTACTTATGACCTTGTGGCAGCGTGCAGGGCAACATCTTCTCTTGTTAAGAACATTTTTGACCATGCTGGGCCCCATCATATCAGCCTGTGGTGCCTCTTTAGGCTTTTGCCACCTCTGCTCCAAGTCAGGAGCTTCTGACTGACACCCAATTCAGCCAGTTATCTAGAAGAGGCTCTAAGAAACACACCTGGGTAGAGTGGCTTCATGGTGACACAGATGGTTGATGTCATCTGTCAGGAAATCATCAGTAATGAACAAAACTCTGAGTACTGCAGACTTATTGGCAGGAGTTTCAGATACAGACATCATACACATACCAATAAAGCCTATGACACCTAATGAGGCAATTTTCTCACCAGGGGTTTCATTCCTTTTATCTAGTATCTCTTTTCCTGGCTGCTATTCACTTCCCTCTTCCCTCCCCTCTCTTTAGTCAAAATAAGCAGAATTAATTTCTTTCCTTGAATATAGATATTGGTTGTCTTGGGAAAAACCTACTTCATCTGTTTAGGTAAGGAACCCTCTGTTAAGAGCAATGGGATTTTTAGGAGTTGCTTGCATACTTAATCATGTTTTGCATTGCCAGGTATTTTATAGCACACCAGATTTTCCAATGCTGTCAGACTCTCTTTATTTTTTACTGATAAATAGGCATGTATCTCACTGGCAGTGGTGATAAACTTAGCTGCAGGAGCTACAAGAGTTGAAATGAGGGACCAAACATGACTTTTTTTGTACCAGTAATCCTATTCTCCATCATCAGGCTAATTCTGGTAGAGAGGTTCTAGACTTACTCAGGGGAATTTGAAGAATATAGATTTATGGGAAACTAAATGTGTCACAGACAGTGGCAGCAGCTACCCTACACTTAACTCAGTGAATGCTGGACTGCTTTTTCTCTGAGAGGAAATAGCTCAATTAATAAATAGCTGTCTGCCTCTCTGAAAATAAGCTCTAATATGCAATTAAAGTGAAAGATTTCCCTTTTGAGGGTGTGGGGAGCTATTAGATAAAATTATAGGAGGACCAGATGTGAAAAGTACTGTTATTTAATATATTTAAAAATGAGGATAATTAAAAGAAGTGAAACCTATAGAGTCTGCCTTTAAAGGGGAATGCATTTGTAAGCTCCCCTGCAAACATCTGTACTACTAGGGAGAGTGCAAGGACCAGCTATGCTACATGGCAGAGATGACTAATTGCAGAACATACACACACTTGGATTTCCTTAATATAATAATAAGAATTTATTAAGCAGTGGCAGGCAACAGCAAGCTCAGTGCTACAATATTATTATTTATTTCTATTACAGTGTTGCACATAGGAATGAATGGAGATGGGACTGCCCATTCTGTTGGGTGCTGCACAAGCACAAACTGGGAGATTGGCTCCTGCAGCTTAAACACTGCTCTCTTTAGCCATTTCCTGTGGGGATTAGAGTCCAGCTCTGAGGATGGGTAGAGCAGGTAGCTATTTCACTTTGACTTGTGGGAATTAATTTTCCATTAGGTGTGTCAAAGGTTTGACCAGTTGAGCACTAGCAGAGGGATCGTGTAGATCTGAGGGTGTACATGAAAGGGTAGAAATGGAAGTTGCTTTGGACAAGCAGGGTGTTAGCACAGGCATATAAATTAAACTGTTCATAATCCTTGGATGAAGAGGTTGGATTATTGCAAGAACTGCTTATTTCAGGAAAACTTAGAAATTCAAAATTCCTGTGGCTTCTTATGTGTCCCAGAGACTATGAAATACCTGGCAACTTGTGTCCATGATGTAACCAGTTCCTAATCCTTTCCCTTTTGTCGGGACAGGATTTGTTTGTCCTCCTGGAAAAGAAAGGGATTTGAATAGAAATGAGCTGTGGACCAGCCTAATCTCAGGTGATAGGCAGGAGACTCAAATTCTTTTCCTCCTCTGTCCTCTGCTTTGGGAACACAGTGCCATGCTCTCCCTGCTCTGTGGACAGCCCTGCAGCAGGCTGACAGCAGAGGACATTTCAGAGGAGCTCCACTGGTCGAGGCTCATTCCCAGCTGCAGCCCTGTCCCAAAATCCTTCTACTGTCACCTGGGAAATGAGCCAACGTGCAGAATCTCACCTGTGAGATCACAAAAATATCAAGATGTTTGCCTACAACCGAGACATCTGTCAAGGGGGAAAAAAAATATTTGGATGGTATTTCCTTACACTAGAAGACTTAGGTCTTTTGCAATCCTACTGATTTGCAACCTGTGATGTGGATTGTGTAGAGTAAAAATTGAGAAGAGAAATCAGGAGGCATTTAGGTCATTACTGTCACCAGTATTTCTTTGTTTCCAGAGATCACTTGCATTTATTACTCTTGCACTTTGCTAATCTAAGAGTCTTCATTATCAGAAAATATTTATAAACTGATGATCTTCTTCCCAATCCTTACCTGAAATGGATGCAAAGAAAGAGATTATGGATATCTATATCCTGATCTTTCCCCAGGATCTTTTCCCTGTTTACTAAGACTTTTGGCTCAGTAATTTCTGGATTTTTTTTTTTTTTTTTGTAGATCCCATCTGTTTTCTCTCCCATTACATAATTGATTCTATCTACAGTCACTTATAAACATGGCATGTAATGAATGATCTCATTTTTTCTTTATCTTTTTTAGCTTGCTGGCTGTATGTTATTCCTTCTATTTTGTTGGAAAAGGCAGCTGGAAGTTGTTCAGCCTTTTACTGTTTCCATGCAATTTATGACATCACACAGCTTTTTCGTATCAGCTGTTTCATTTCCAGACAAGTAATTGAAGTAGTTCCTCAAATTGAGACTGTAAGTGTACTTTGAGAGGTATAACACTATCTTGGAATGAACTATATTTGTTGAGGATATTATAGATTTCCTTTGTCACTAATTGGAATGTATACGTAATTGGATTTACTTTGGAAAGTCTGCAGGAATCAATATCTTTGGTCAGGATCCAATATTGACTCCCTAAAATTCTGGAGTTATCAGCATTGCCTAAGCATGCAGTTCTGTTTGATGGAAATGATTCAGTTGCCTAAACACAAGTGTATAGTATGGGAAACCCTGAGATTTCAAAGATGATCGTGCAGGAAAAATGAGATGGGGTCTAAAGGGGACCTAAGATTCTGGAATCTGCTCTGGGCTTTCTCAAGGCCAGTGAGGTAACTCGATAACCCAGGACATTTCAGGTGACATGTTCTGCCTCCTTTTATCCAAGTGGTTCTTATCTACACTATGGAAAGCAAACCCTACTTTATGAAGGCACACACATAAGGAATTAGGTGCTTGCTTTCAGATAATTCAGTTTAAGATAGTTATTGCCATAATTCTCACTTACAGACAAGGATAATTTTAATCCTAACTATATGAATAGAGGGAGAGTTGCTGTAAGCAATTGTTTAATGGATCCACATTTGGTTAGCATTGCTGTAAGTTCTCTGGATGCTCTTGTGTGGCTTTCTTTGTATGTTCTAATTAAAAGAACTTAGAAGCTCTTGGATGTCTTCTTTATTTATGCATCTTTTAATTAGAAAATTCAATAGTTAAGAATTGGGGCATGTGAAGATACAACCATTTCATCTCCTGCTGTGATCTTGTTATATGTCCCAAATTAATTGATACCAAGCCAAGTTAGAACTCGGATAAAAATGCTGTTAGGGATTAATCCTGGGTGTATTTGCAGGGCAGGCTGATGATTTAATATGTGTCAGCTGTACAAGACTGCTGAGTCTTGCATTTGTTCTTGTCTTGCGGTGTCAGACATCCTTGTCCTGGAGATACACTCTCACTAAATACCCTGTGATGCATTTTCCAGAGGAGGAGGTCTTGGTGTGGATGGTCCAGTCCATTTCCAAAGGCCTTGTGAGATCCAAAGTTGCTGTCACCCCTGTGTCAGTAGGGCACTCTCTCTTTTGTCACTGCCAAGGCCAGATCTTCTGGGGCCAAGGGAACTCTGCCAGCTCAAATGGACACAACTGCAGGTCCAGCTGGGTTCCACAGATTGCTTCACAGGGACCGTGCTCCCTACAGGTAAGTAATCATGTGAAACAACTGGATCTTTGAGAAAAGTTCTTTTTAAAAACACACATATGATGATGTAATTTCCTTAGAGAAGATCACTGTGCCCCAATTTGTGGTTGTAGGAAGGAGAAGCTGCCTTCAGCGGTGTTTTGGACACTTTTATCTTTCTGTTGCCATGGACGATGAAAAGAACAGATCTTTCCCTGATATTGTTTGCCTGGAAAGAACAAAGATTGGACAAAAGACTCAGGTGGTCGAATACCCATTTACTTCTGGAAGTGAACTGGTATTCAACCAGCTGTTGGGATGGCTGGAAGAGTAAAGAGGGTCGAAGGGCTGGGGACTCCCACAGGTTCCCAGCCTGTTCAGTTTCTTAATCTTTTCCTTCACTTGCAGCCTGTGAAAAGGAAACACACTGACAAATATAATGAAAGACAGCATAACTCCACAGCAGTTTTCCTGCAGAGAGCTGAAATGAAGTTTTCCAGCTTTTCTGCAGTGCTACCTCTGAAAACAAGGGCAAAAGAGCCATTGTTTCTGACACAGCTAAGATTTTCACCTGCATTCTCCTGACAGTGATTCTGTGTAGCACAAATCAGAAATTATGCAAGAAGAATGCTTTGATACTTTGCTATTTATCTGTATGCAATAATAAATGCATTAGAAGCTATCTTAGATGATTATAATGTGTCAGCATCTTGGAAATGATAGAAGTAAATGACACCCTTGCTCACAGACACAATACTGAGGAAAAGGCTTGAACATGTAAAAAAAAAGTGGGATCCCCATTTTCCCTGACGGAGAGAAGGCTCAAAGTAAAGACCATTGAGGCAAATTCTGCATCATGATTACTGCTGCTGTGTCTCTCTATTATAGAGCTATGGAGTTATGGGGAGGAGACTTGATGGCAAATATCATTTACTGTCAGGTCCATTTCCCTGGCATTCTGCTTAGTGTATTCTTCTGAGTTCTGCCTTTGGTCAGCTTCTCATGCCATTAAATAAACAGTAGATCAAAGTTATCTGTCCCTCTCTCACTCAAATACCTGTGAAAATGACAGCTGAAATTGATCAGAAATTCATGGCTGGAGTCTCACCACCCGTTTGCACCCTCTGATAATCTGATCCTAATACTGGTTTTTTTGGTTTTTTTGTTACCTACATTTGATTAGAAATTCCTTTCTTAAAGCCTCTGTAAACATATGTTCTTTAATTGTATTTTAAATTCTCAGTGGACTAAGGATGTGTCTAATTTGTCCCCACATAATGTGTCTAGAAGAATGCATTTCAGTGCTAAAGTGCTTTGTAGAGCATTTTTAAACCCTTTCTGGAGACACTAATGGAATTTTCCTTTCTACACAGAATTCCCCTCTCTAAAACTTAAAAAAGTATAGCAAACATCATAATGTAGAACATGAATTGTTTTAAATCAGGCATCTTTCCTCTTTCCTTCCTCCATGTAAAGCAATTTTCTTTTTAAATGTTTCAAAATTTGCAGCTGTGCAGCTCTAACAGGATGTCCTTAGCTTTGGAAAACATGTGATCATCTGTATGCTTTCTGACTTAAATTATTTTAATTCAATTTTGGTGTACACTTGATGTGATGAATTCAAGTCATGTAACTATTGAATAAGCATTGGGGAAGATGGATGGAGATGGGGAAAAGTAATGTGTCATCAAATGACACATTTTCTTCCACCCTATCTCAATGTCAAGTACATGAAAGGGAATTAATTATTTTGAACAAATATATTTAGAGATTTGTATTCTGTTATCTGTTGCCTTGCTCCCAGTTTGAATTCAGACTGTCAAGGATGTATCTGGGTACTGAGCTCAAGATTTACAGGGAAGAGGTAGCAGCTAGAGGAGATGTTAGAATAATGGAGCTCTTGGTGACCTCTCTGTAATTCTTTATATTTGCTGGAATTGTCAGTGTGGCCTTTGTCCAGGTTTCCTTTGAAATGATGAAGGATGATACCTAGACCAGACTGCTGTCACAGCCAAGGAAACCCTGCTGCCTGTCCTTTTTTTGTGTGACAAAATTTCCATGTGATCTTGGGCTAACCACACAACCAGGCCTGAGGCACAGTCTTGGGAGACAGGAGTGGATTAGTGCAGCTTAGTGCATGCTGTGTTGGCTGGTCACCTTTGTGCTTTTGGCTGCACCCACATGCCCCCAGCTCCTGCCCCAGGAGGGGCCTGGGAGAAACAGAGTCTGTGTTTTGTGCACTGAAGAGACATCTGTGATGCCATGGTAAACAATAGCTGTAAGTAATACTCTGACAGTATGGTGTATAATATATGGTCAAAATTATTAACCATTGGTTTTAAAACAAAACTGACAGAAATATAGTTACATTCATCCAGATTTATTCATTATTCAACAGGACACTTCAGTTCCAGTAAGTGAGGGGACAAACTACATATTTCATCTTTTGAGGGACTGGGGTCTAAATTCTGATTCAAGGAAGAGTCTAGTTGTTTAATATTCATCTTTAGAACCCAGTGCTGCTGTAAATCCTTTCTATGTTGCTTAGTTAACTGGTGTTTTGCATTTCTGATGCGTTGATTAAATTAAATAGCTTCTGTTAGATTAGCAGTTGGTTAGAGCATGGTGCAAATAATGCCTTGGTTGTGGATTGATCTCTGTAAGAGGTGGACTTGATGATCATTGTGTGTCCCTTCCAACTCAGAATATTCTGTGATTCTGGGAGCAGTGCAGCAGTGAAGGCTGTGTGAGCTCTTCTGGAAATGCTGGGGACCCCCATTGGTCTGCAAAGGCAAGCTTGGTGTTGTGGTGGATGTGCAGCGACTGCAAGTGCCTGCCATGTGTGCCTCCCAAAGATTGTATGGAAAAGCTCCATTGGAGGAGAAACATGGTAGGGTAAGAGCATGAATCTTCTCAGTTTGTGCTTCCAAAGGGTTAAGGAAACCAGTCATGATATAGGAGAGAACTACTGACTGATGGTAATGTGAGACCACTGCCGAGAAACTCCATATTTCAACTCTGTTTTCCTCTATGAATTCCATTGTTTGCCTTTCTGAATATGATGGGACTTTATCTGTGCTTTGCAAAGTGCTTTGCAGGTCTTCTCTGAGTTGTACAAAATGCCTAATATTTGCAGGACACTGTTGCTTAGGAAAGATCTGGCCTTGTGCTACCAACAGCTTTCATTCAAGGCCTCTGACAGCAGAAGTGACCTGGTTCCAATCCATGCTTGGCTCATACCAGGCTTTCTCAGGGTTTTTTTTTTTTTTTTTCCATACCATGTTCAGTGGTTGTTTTGAATAAGTTACCTGGTGCCTGCCTGAATCTGTTGGGGTTTTTGTTTTGCTCTATTTTGTTTCAACAGCAGTGAGGGATGGGAGTTTTGAACAAAGCTGCTCACAGCAAACATGTCAAGTTTGCCTGTTCCTCAACACTCAGCCAGGAGACATTGCTGGGAAAGCACCTCTGGCAAGATGCACCTGGACATGCAAACAATATCCAAAGAAAGGGTGGCCCCAAACAGAGCTTTCAGTGTAGCTTTCAGGAAACTATTTATTAATGCATGTGAATAAGGGAGGCTTGGGGAGGACTTTATCACTCTCTACAACTCCCTGACGGGAGGCTGTAGCCAGCTGGGGGTCAGTCTCTTCTCCCAGCTAACAAGTGACAGGACCTGAGGAAAAAGCCTCCACTTGTCCCAGTGGATATTTAGATTTGATATTAGGAAAATTTCTTCACTGAAAGGGTGGTGACACATTGGAACAGGCTGTCCAGGGAAATGGTGCAATTACAGCCCCTGGAGTGTTCAGAAATGTGTGGACGTGGTGCTTGGAGACAGGGTGGGTTGGGCAGGGTGGGAGTGCAGGGTTAGTGGTTGGACTCAATGATCTTAGAGGTCTTCTCCATCCTTAATGATTCTACAATACTATGAATTGGGATATTACCTGGACTCAACGTGGCACAAATTTCCCCTCCCTTTTCTCTGTGCCTCAAGCCATATCCCATAAGCCAAATCGGTCACTCCACAGAATTATTTTAGGTATTCCATAGATAAACCCAAACCAAATTGCTCCCTGTCCAAAACCATTTTTTTTTTCTTTTAAAAAATATAAACATCTGACATCTCAGTATATCTTGTGTACTAAGGAGAGAACCACAGTTATAAGAAAATCTGACTTTTGCCCTGAAGAAAATTACAGACTTATAACTGTGAAATGCCACAATCCTGACAAAAATAATGATAATAAAAAACTGGCTGAGATCTCCAAAGTAGAATCAGATTTTAGATATATACTGTATTCAATGGACAAGTATCTGATTCTTTGAGATGCTTTGAAAGATAGAAATAAAAAAGGCGAAGAGTTCTTCAAAAGTTCACCATTAAGATGCAAATCTGTAGGCAAGAGGTCTTGGTTTGTAAATATCTGCCAAGTCAAATAATAGGGACAAAGCATACCTGAGGAGGATTTGTATTAGTTGAAAACCATGTTTTGTCAAGTCGAAATTATTATAATTTTTAATATATTTATATTTTTTTCAATGTCTGGAAGGTAAAACTGAAAAATGGCATGTATTCACCCAGGAAAACCCTATACTCTGCAAAGCTGCATTTAAGAGCTTACAAAGCAATTACTTCATTCTTTCTCTTTCTCTCTCTGGGCTCGTTGTGCCATCAGATGCTTTTCACTGCCTCCCATGATGGTGTCAGCACCACTTACACAGGGGAGCAGTTGTGTCAAGATAAAATATGTGGTATTTTAACAGCACTATTGTGTTCTAAAGAAGTTCATAGCACTGTCTGGGTTCTCCCCACCATGCACTGCTTCAGCAGCAGCTGTGGAGTAAAATGGATGAATTTCCTGCTGTGGGGAAAACTACTCCAGCAGACAGCTGGGATTGTCTCTTCATTGAGGTCCCATTCCCATACTTCAGGCTCCCTCCTGCCTTTGCCACACAGAAATCTTCTCTTGCTGCTGCCCATACCTGACCTCACACCTCTATGTCCCATTCAACTCACTGCACCTGCAAAAAAATATGTTCTTTTTGCTGAGGTTCACTCTTCAGCCAAAAATCTCAGTATTTTCAGACTTTCACAGATGCTTTCACTGGGGTGAGGTGCACTGATGGATTCTCTTGTTTGCTGTATTACAAATTTCTGAGTTAGAGATTCAAAGTCTGTATTTCAGCATTTTTTTTCTCTCTTGATTTCTGTGTTATTCAGAAGACTGTCCCAAGATATTTGACAAAGCAATTTACCTGTGTGCAGTTTTTATTGTGATGAATTGTCCCATGTGTTTTGTGTCAGCTATTATGCCAGACCAGATCTCTGAGGACTTTGCTGTTCCTGTTAGTGGCAAATGCTGAAAAGTTACCTGAGTGACATAACTTGATTTGCTGAGGAAGCTGGTAAGAAATGGAGTTATGCCTATTACTGAGACCATCCATCCTTTTTAATTTTGTGTGCAGTAGCATTTTTCTTATTATATAAAGTTTGCATGCCAAAGAGGTCAGCTTGATATAGACTACAACAGAGGATTTAAAAGACTTCTTGAATTTTGTGGAAATAGAAACCAGACTTTGGGGATGTCACAGAGCTTTAAGTGAAAGCTGGACTTCTGAGATTTTAGCCTTTCAGAGCTCTTTCCCTGTAGAGATGTTTTGTTGTTTTTCTGCTGATTTGCAGAGGAAATTAATCATAAATAAGAGCAGGAAATTATGGGAAAGCCTGCTTTCATGGCATAGCATTAATAGGCATGAAGGTTCATTGCATAATGAATGAAAAATCCCTAGGGGGTGAAGTTTAATTTCTAACAGCAGCAAAACTCCAAAGAAATTGAAGAGCACCCTCTGAGGCTGAGCTGGTCAGTGAAGAGGACCCAAGCAGTCACAACAAAGTGCCTACCAGATAAAAGTCCTGGGGTTATTCTCACAAGGGAACAGGAGTCTAATTGTCAGAGTTAGTGGTTTGAGCTTCTTCCTGTGGCTTTTGGCACCTGCAACCTCTCTGATTCCTGGGCACTGACAATTTGAGAATTTTGGAATTGTGCAATACAATTTCAGCAGGTGAATTCCCATCACAGGTTTTCCTCACTGGAGAAACTCATTCAGCTCTCCTTCCTCTTTCTGGACACCAGTAATCAGGAATCTTGTGGGAATCTCTGTCTTTAAGGTTCTCTCTCCCAACATTCCAAAGTGTTGGAAGAAGTTGAAACGAAATGACGGAGAAAAGGGCAGAGGGAATCAGACTAAGATGTAAAAATGTGATAATGACAACAGAGAGGCTGATTTCAATGTAAAAGAATCTAAATATTAAAAGTTAAATAGATTTAAAAAGATAGTTGTCCAAGCAATAGTACATTTTTTCTTTTCAGTCTTGTATATGCTTGCAGACATCACAGCATTTTTATACTTATTTTTCTTTGGTTTTTTTCCTTGCCTCTAACCCATTTATTTTTAAGCCTAGCAGGTTCCTGATGTCTCACCATTGAAGCAGTTGAATTATTCCTTTATTTTATTAGAAAACAAGCACACAAATGCAGAGATGGGAACAAAACTTTTAGCAGGGCCTGCTGCAATAGCCTAAGAGATAATGTGTTTAAACTGAGGGAGGGTGAACTTAGCTTATATAAAAGGAAGATTTTTCTTACCATGATGAAACCCTGGAAGAGGTTGCCCAGAGAGGTGATGGATGCCCCATTCCTAAAAATGTTCAAGGTCAGGTTGGATGGGGCTCTGAGCAATCTGTCTAGTGGAACTTTTCAGGGGGGTTTGGACTTTTTTAAAATGGGGATTTAAATGTCCCTTCCAACCCAAATAATTCTGTGATTCCAAGATGCTTCAGAGGGACAGTACAGTTCTCCTGCCTTCCTCATCAGAAGCTACAAAGCTGACTGCAAATACTGTAAAAGGAGAATGTGAATATATGATCTGGTAAAAAAAAAAAAAACAAACAAAAAAAGCCCCCAAAAAACCAAAACCACCCTGCAATCATAAAATGCATCAGTGCAAAACTCTCCTCTAATGCCTTCAAGCCAAAATTAATAACATTAACATGCTCTACCTGATGGCTTTTCTTCCACACCCACTAGGGTTGTACAAGGGAACCCTCTCCCTGCTGTCCTGGTGGAAGTAGAGCTCAATGTCACCTTCTGCTTTCTCTTGCCTCTCCTCTTCATAGCTCTCCTTTCAGTGCAGGCCTAACCCAATTCTGATTACTTTGTGAAGCTTGACAAGATCACTGCTCAAGGTGCTAAGTTTGTAAGGTGCATTCATTTTTCATTTCAAATTCTGCCTCTCAAGCTATCTATAGTTCAGCATTTAGGTGGCAAATAAAGCTGTAGCTGGTGAGCTGAGCAGAAAAAAGAGATGATAAATGAGTTAATACTGAGTTTGTCACAAGGCAATTTGCTGTATGAATTAAAACACAAATTGGCCCATGGGTTTAGGGTTTACCAGCCCTGCTACAAAATATGTTAGTGCAGAAATCTGGTGATAGTGTGTTTGAAGGTCTATTTTTCTTAAAGTTGGGTAACTTGGCTGTCCTGTCCCTCTGGCACAAAGTCAGAAGAATAGAGAAGAGCTGTACTCATATGAGTGATGCTTTAAAAGGGAAGTGTCATATATGTGCATTAAATTAATCTCCTCTGGTCAGGGGAGCTGTCTGCTTAGCAGCATCTGTCCATAAAGTATTATGGACTTGTGGTCCCATTTCCTGAGGTTTAATGCATTTTTATGCTAAATGGTGCTCTGAGCTGGCCTTCTCCTCCTTTGGCAGTCACAGCCACCATTGCTGTTAATTAAAGTAGTACCTGACTCCATGCTGGAGGGCAGGACCCCATGCCATGGGAATAGTACATTCCTACAACTCACAACAGCTCCTATAATGAAAAACTAGGACAACCTAGACCTGTAGGAGAAAGGTTTTAACATGGAAAAATGCTAAATGACACATTAACCTTCATTTTTATTTTCATTTGATGCAGTGCTCACATATTGCCCTTGTCTAAGAGGGCAGCTCACCTTGCACTCCCTCCCTTGCAGCCTGAAGACACCAGGTCTGGGTTCATGAGGTTTGTGCTCCATCACGGGATCCCTCCATCTCAGAGACTGTCTCTGAATGGCTGCACTTTTCAGCCATGGTCTGCCTTCACTTGGTGATTAAAATTCCTTTTTTATCCTGTGGCAGCCTCTTCAAAACAAATAATTTCCTTTTCACCCATGGCAAGCTGAATAAGAAGGAAAGGAGCACACAGCTGTGTGTATATTTGGCTAATGCCAACCATAAATGTCCTAATGAATTCTTATAAATCCCAGTCAGTCAAGGAAACTCCATCTCAATGCATGAGAGTTTGTAATGACATATTTTTCCCTCTTTTACATGTCCCATGGGGTGCATGTGCCTGCAGAGCATCCACCAACACTAAAATCTTTTCACCACAGGGCAGCTGTGGTAAAACATTCCCTAGATCCCTGCTGTAAGCTTGGGAAGAGCAGACTGTGGAGGACAGCAAGTACCTTTCCATGAACTACACCACCCCCCTTGTTTTTTTGGGAATTGATCATTGCTAATTTTTTTTTTTTTTCTTAACCCAGCCATCTTGGGCAGTAATACATACATGTAAAATAAAATACTTGTTAAAAATAATATTCAGAACTCTCTCAGTCTGCTGGCTGCCTGTTAGCTTACCAAGCATGTTACCAGTCATGGTGCATTTATTTTCCCTAACCTGCCCTAAGATCAGGGAACACTGCCTTTATCTTTGAGAGAGGAAGCTGAAGCAGAGTGGCTAAAGTCTTGATCTTCAAAGCTGTATAGGTGAAATGGGATCCAGAGGAAAACAGTCATCCAAATTATGAGATTCTTAACTAACTTAAAAGTTCTGGGCCTATGAGGCTTCTCAATAGCATGCAAGGAAGGCTGTGGAAAAGCAGGGAGCTGAGCCCAAGGTTCTGTGTAGTGATCCAGGCTTCACTATATGCAATTATGCATAGGGAAAGATAAGTAGCTATTCAAGTGCTAAATATTCTTTTCTCCTGAGTGAGTTTGTGAGGAGGTTTGCCCTTGTCTGCTGCAAATGTGAAAAAGATTAAGCCCACAGAATGAGGGTACTTAGTTATGTGTCACCCTGAGAAGTTTTCTAAGAAACAGATCACAGAAAGAGGCTTTCCTGCCTTGAAAGGCAGGTGTCAGCTGTGGTACTTAGCTCCTGTTGGGGTGTTTCATCTCTGAAAAATTGCCTGAATCTGTCAAAGATCTGAGATCTTAATTTCTGTGGCCCTCCTGGAGACTGAGGAGATGAATTCTCCCACAGGTTCTAATTATGTTTTACTTTGTCCTTCCTGTGCTTCTTCTGCTGTGTTGTAGTGATTTGCATCCAGCCCATTCCCCATGCTACTGA
The DNA here is from genome assembly GCA_013401135.1 of Cettia cetti. Taxonomy (NCBI): domain Eukaryota; kingdom Metazoa; phylum Chordata; class Aves; order Passeriformes; family Sylviidae; genus Cettia; species Cettia cetti. The sequence goes on from VZUI01039679.1 coordinate 73,537, forward strand.
ATAAGTGCCAAAGCAGAGGCCCCTTGGTTCCTGATCTTTGACACTGCTATTTGTTTGCAAACACTCAAAAGCAGAATGACAATTGTTATTGTTCCCAGAGCCTCCATTTTGTCACCAACACAGTGTAGGGGAAGAGGGGAAGAAGCTGTCACACCCCTGGGAGGGCTGGGAGTTAGGGACGGTTGTAAAACAAGTTGTATAACAAGATTACCTGGTTAACCACCTGCACAAACCTGATTCTCACTGAGCCTTGTATCATATTTTTTATTTAAGAGTGGCAAATTGTAATCTGACCAAAGTAGTCTTCTCTCATGAGGTGTGTAATGCTTGGGGCTTGGGGATTGGAAGAAGAAAGGTCAGGCACTGGGATCTTCAGCTGAAATCTGTGGGAACTAGTGACAAGATTTGTGGACTTGAAGTTAGTGGTGAGTTGAATGTATGAAAATAAAGTTTTTTACTTATAATTTGCTATGATTCAATGATTCTGGGTGGAATGGCAAGTGAGAAGATTCCTGGAAGTGATCAAATTGTGCTTAGATAAGGCACTTGTAAATAGTAAACAAATTTCTCTTGCAAGTGCAGAATTGATTATATGGGCCAGTCCTTTTAGTGTATTTATTTTGGAAATGTCTTCTAAAAGTTATGATATATAAGTAGTGATGAATTATGTTTGCTGGGGTGTTCACATGGAACCACAGGCCAGCTGGAATATAGGAACTGAGCAGAAGAGCCTTACCCAATCCAGGTGAAGATGGCATTGCAAGGATATTCATAACAGCTTCCCACCACCAGTGGTAACAGGAAACCCTATCTGACAGATTTGCCTCCTCATATGTGCTGTCCTGGGCCAAGATCCCAATAAACTGTTCTCCTCTTCAACAAACACTCTGTCCATGAGTGTTTGTGTAACAAACTGTGGACAGAGGTACTGCAAAAATGTTAAATATCCAGAAATATCAATCTATGGGTATAACACACTGGCCTCTCAAAGCTGACTGAGTGTTTTACATATCTCTCTCAAACCCAATTCCTTATATTTAAAATAAGGATATTAATATTCTTGAAGTCTAATGAAAACAGGTCCCTCTTGAAGCTCATAAGGACAATCATGATGCACTCAGAAAAAAAGCAATGAATTCAAACTGTGCAGAGTTTGAACAAGTCATGACAAAAATGGTGTAGAGTTGCCACTGAACAGGAGCATTGAGTTGGAGTTTTGAATACATACCTGGTCAGAGCCCATCGTGTCTCTTGTGCAATGAATGGGGTAGGGGCCAGTGGAAAAACTCTTCTGTGATTAAGTCATTAAAGACTTTCACAGTACCCATGAAGAATTAATAAAAAGGAATGGAAAGTTACATGGCTGTTCCATTTTTGGTATTTTCTTGACTGCTGAATGCTTTGACAGTAAATCTTACTCTTGTGTCATATACATTTCTGGACATGAGTGGTAATAAAAATCAGTTCATTAGGGCCAAAATGCTCATTTACCATATTCCCTTAGAACTTCTTGATGGAATAGTTTGTGTCCCATGAGACTAGCTTTATAAGAAGTGGAACATTTCTTTTTCTTTTCATAAAGTTTTACCATGACACTTGCAATAACAAACACTCTGCTACACCAGGATGTGTTTGTGTTTACCCTGCTTGAGACTCCCCATCAGCCCTCACCACTGTTAATAATTCTGTCAACGAAGCTGAGATTTCCATGGGAAGCATATAGGCAAAGTTAAACAGAGTGAAGGACTAAGGGAAAACAAGCAAATTGCATCATGGAAATCTGTGTCCCTGCTGTGTGCTAACAGCATACCAGCATATAGAAGAGTTGCCAAGAAAGCGATTAGGGAACTTCAGAGTTCCTTAGAGAGAAACCAGGGCAGACAGACCTCACTAAAATGTAGATTGTTTTTTCTTGTGGATGCAGATAATTCTTTTCTCTTAGCTCATTTCTATCTTCCTTCATTTAGTGTGACTTGGAGTGTCTTGATGTATTTCTGTATTTCTGTCTGAGCTACCCCATGCTTTTAGATTTACTTTGGCAACATTTTATCTGAGCTGATATCTCTGCAACAGCTACGTTAAAAAAATCAACAAACCATCAAAAATCCCTTACAAAAACCCAAAACACACAGTGATGCTAATGTCAAGTTTGATTTAAGAATCAGGTGGACATATTCAGCAGGCATAAAGCAGTCCATAGCCTGTAAGTTACTGTCAGTGTGAGAAAAAGTAGAAACTTCCCAGAGAGTAATGAGCATCTTGTAATTACAGAGTTCAGGATTAACAATGAGATATTGGTAAGTAATGCTGTATTAATCACGAGTTACAGTTTCCCTGTATTTTACAATTAATTCTGAAAGACAGGAAGGGATGTATTGTTCTTTCTGTGTAATTATGTTGCAGAGGTTTATTCATTAAACTCTACAATGGCAGCTGAGCACTTCTTGTCGTGCTGTGGGTGCTTGTGAAACACAGCAGTGGCCCTGTTTTTCAACTGCACTTCAGGGCACCAGCAGGAATGTGCATTCCTGAACATGCAACACAGCCATAGCTGAAGTGAAGAACACCTCAGAGAGAGACACTTCTGTGCTTCTGCTGTTTCCAGCTCTGTTTACCCCAGAGAAGACTACAGAGAAATTAAAGATTGGGCATGTTATAAGTGATGTGTCCCTGTACAAGACACCTCTGAGACTGGTGATGTTCTTTGCCCATCACCAATCACATAATGGGAGTGAGCCCTTGCTGGGCAGCAGTCTATGAGCTCTGAGTTTAGACCCAGCAGCTGGGTGCATTGCATGTGTGGTCATACTGGCTTCCAGAGATGCCTGGCTAGAAGTAGGTTCACCTTTTAAAGCTTTGTGTCATGTCATTGGTTTGATAGAGGGAGTTTTCTCCTTCTCCATTCATGCTGAAATGCAAGCCAACACAGACAAGTATCTGGTCCTCAGTCAGGTTCTTTCCTGGTTCTTTCCCTTGGAAGTATCAATCATAGAATCCCAGAATGTTTTGGGTTGGAAAGGACTTTAAACATCACTCAATTCCACTAGACCAGACTGATCAAAGCCTCATCCAGCCTGGCTTTGAACATTTCCAGGAATGGAGTATCCATAGCTTCTCTGGGCAACCTGTTCAAGTGCCTCACCACCCTTGTAGGAAAGAATTTCTTCCTAATATCTAATCTAAACCTATTCTTTTTTGATTTGAAGCCACTGTCCCTTGTTCTGACACTACATGCTCTTGTAAAGAATGCCTCTCTGGCTTTCTTGCATCACCTGATTAAACTGGTTTTCCCTGATCTGAGCTAGGCTGGCTTGTTAGGACAAGTGCCAAGGATCAGGAGGGCTGTGCCCTATGTGAAAAGGGAAGGACTGGGTAGCTGCAGACTTTCAGCTCTTCTTTGCAGGTTGGCTCCTGCTGAGTGCAGGAAAAGGAACAAAGCAGAGGAGAGCGAGCTCTGTGACATTGCCTGTTCCCATCACCCTTTATCTAGGCAGGCTGATGCCTGCCAGTTATAGCCAGGAGTCAGAATAAACTTCCTAGCTGGAGCTGCACATTTTAATTAGCTGCTGTGCATTTGGTGGCTGAGCAGTGACATAAAGCAGCTATTTTTTTTTTTTTTAGCTGGGTTTTAAAAAGCTTTGAAAATATACTTTACAGGGAAGAATTTCTCATTTTATTACTTTCCTTTGGGCAGGTGCAGACTCTCTGTAGGTAAATATTTCTTACAACAGGAATGTTAAATTTTGGATGTGCCAGATCTTGAGATACTGCACACCAATACTGTGTTGTTGAAGCCAGGAATTGTTCTGATTTATTTCAGCAGCAGATATGATCTCCTCAGGAAAACAGGTGGAAAAAATAAAACAAAAGAGAGAACAGGGAAAGTGAAAAGTAAAGGATGAATCCTGGAAGCTTGTTGTTTTAATTGATTTCGCTTTTCAACCCCAGAACATTATTTTGGCCCCATTTGCACTGCTGTAGCTGGACTGCCTGTGATAGCTTACAGGCAGTCATGGGAAAATCTTTGGCTGAGTTTGGTGAAGCTGATGGAAAGGTTTGCCTTATTTTAGTGAGTCTGAGAGTAGACACAGCATCAGTGGATGTTTTCTAAGAAATACAGACCCTTATCAATTTTTTTCTCCTGCTGTGCAGGGGAGATGTCTTAGGGCTGTTGTTGCCTTTGTTCCATCACAATGCTCCTCGGCCAGCCTCAGTGCTGCCAGAGGCTTCTTGCAGGGGAGGATTCCAGCTCCGGAAAGTGATTCCCATTTCTTTTATTTTTAGCATCAAGATGTCTTTTATTCTGGCTGAAGGACAAAATCCCTTTTCAGAGTCTGCTTGAACAGCAGAAATGAGTGGCTATTAAAAGAAGGCTTACTGTAAAATAGGATAATAACCTAGTTATTTTGCATTTCTAAGTCATTCTTGAATTGATATTTCCTTTCCTACAATGTACACCAATTAAAAGCCACTGAGCAGTTAAAAAAAAGCAGTCTGTGCAATAATCTGACAGAGAATCATGAACTGTGAAATGAAAGAATTATTTTGTTGCATTAATGTGAGAAACCACGGCAAATTCTTATAAAAGAGACTTTGTCCTGAACTATTGCTACAATTGTCTTTTAAGTCTTGTAAATATCTTGTATATTTTAATAGCTTTTATGTACAAATAAACATTGGTGACACATTAGGTGTCAAGGACAGCTTCTCTTCTTGCCTGTCCCCCTCAATGCACCTTGACTGTCCTTCATACTTCTACTTGTGCACAGGTGCCAGGGCTGTGCAAGGCTCTCTTAACTCTGGTGCATTAAATCAGATTACTGACAATACAAAAACATTCCTGCTGAAAAGAGGAGGATTTCTTTGGAGGGCAAAACATTGACTAGGAATGAGCATAGCAGGGTGTTCTCTATTAATTGCTAATAGTTAAGAATGATGCATTTCAGTGCCCCTGAGGTTAATGGGAAATTTGGGACAGCCCTCAGACAAGCTGTTTAGCAAATATCATCAAAACCCAGCCCCACACTGCAGATTTGGATGCAAGAATGGAAGAGGACAGATGAAGCTTGTAAACAGACAAGGCACTCATTATGCTAACTTGATTGTAGCTAATTAAAAAGGGATATTAGCTGATTGGATTACAGGGGATGGAGCAGAATGACCCTTTGTTCATGCCTGTGCTTGCATCAGTAGGATTCTCTGCTCTGTCCAAGAGCGTGTCTGCATTATCCTCGTTCTCATTTCTTCTCTCCTGCTTTCAGGGACAGATGCTCCCACACAGTCTGCTCTCCAGAGCAGCATGCCAAGCTCCCCAATAGCTGCTGTGCCAGGCTAGCTGGTGCTCTTGTTGCTGTGCTGTCAGGCCGTGGCAGGGAGAAGCTGCCACCACACTGTTTTGCTCTCTGGCTGTCTCTGTGGGTGTGCAGAGCTGCCTGCTCTGATCCCAGCTTGGAACAGAGAATCAGGAAACCACATCCAGCACCTTTCAACACCATGCCAAGCAGGGCCCTTATTTCTTCCATGTTATTTGAAATCCTCAGTTTCCATAACAAAATCTTTTGCCACATCCCTGGCAGCATTCAAGGCCAGGCTGGATGGGGCTTTCATCAAGCTGGTCTATGGAAGGTGTTCCTGTCCATGGCAGGAGTTTGGAACTGGGTGATTTCTAAGGTGCCTTCCAAAACAAAACATTCTATGATTCTATGAAGTTTCTTGTACAAACTTATAGAATAATTAGATGGAAGTATTGTCTCATTAGATGTGAGACATTACAGGCACTTACTGTCATTCAGGTTAGAAAAGCAATAACAGAATATGGATTTTGGAACTAAATATGGTATAAGCTGAAACAAAGCTTGACACTCCTGTTTTAGTTCTTCATACAAAATAACAGGATATCATTGCATAATCTTTTTAATTCTCAACCTGTGAAAACAGCTCTTAGAAATGCAGCCTTGGCTGTGTACTAATTCTTTTTACTTTGGTAGGACTGAGGTTTTGTTATGATTGCCATGGTCGTCTCCTGTTTTAAATTCAGAGCAGAATGGCAGACAGTCAGAAGTGCCAGAGCAGGCAGCAATGTTAAGAAGCTTGAAGAGAGGCTTGCATATATACTGGGTGAGGAGAGAGGGGTGTGAAGTCTTTTTCTGCAAAGAGATGAGCCAAGAGAGGCTCTTTCCAGATTTTCTAGATGCCCATGCCCCTCTTGTTCTGTTAAGAAGGCAGACATTGAATCACATGTTGACACTAGAAGCTGCTCAGTTCAATGATCATTTGAAAATAGGGTGACCACCAGAATTACAAAAAAAAGAGGAACAATAATGAAAAAATCTTGGCACAGCTTATTTATTGAGGAACCAACATATCTTGGAGTTGGCCAATTCACTGTGCATAGCTGTTTGTTAAAAGCATTATTTTTACCCCATTTGTTGTCTCTGTCCATTGAAGTCGCAGAACATCAGCCCAGATCTCATCTCCCCTGTCTTTAACCCTGTTGATGGGTAGGTCCCCAATGTGCACAGCTCATTTAGGCCCATGGAATAAGCATGGAGAAAGACGAGTGCTTTTAGAGAGCTGTGATCTCAGGACAGATGTCTAACACAGTTGAACATATTCCCTTCTAGAGATGCCTTTCTCCATGAGCTGCAATTAATGGTGTACAAGGAGACTATTAGATATCCAGGGTAAACTTCCTTGACAGAATTTTTTGGTATTTATGATTTGTTTTGAAGATTTAATTGAGGCTTTTGCTATAGTCAAGGCAGGTAGTGTGACAATCATCTGAGCTTTTCTTGAGATCTTCTCAGCCTGTATGAAGATTATTCCTATAACTCATAGTTTGTATGAATAATGAGAATCAGTTACAGAATCTCCTTCTAATTTCACTGAACGCCCTAGTTAGGTCTCTGTTGACTACAAGGAAGCCTTTGGTGACTTGCTCAGATACAGACATTCCCAACTACAGATCTTCTTGTGAAACAAGACAAACGTTATCTCACAATGATCTAAAGTTTCTTATCAAGAAAAATGTTGATCACTCACTAATGAAAAAATTTTGATTGCCATTGAGAGATAGAATGGCTGCCATAGTGCATGCAAACATCAAGACCTGAGAACAAAAATCCATGATTTTTTCATTTTTAGACCAAAAATATAGTATTCATTACCCCTTGATTTTAAGTCTCCTGGGTATCTAATTTTGCCTAGGAAGCTTAATTTCATTCAGGTCTTGAAATACAGAGAGAAAAAAAAGAATCCCTTTCAATAACAAAGAATCAGGTACTGAAAGAGAACCTTTGATATAGTATAGATTCAGGTATGATCCAAGAGCCTTTCAGGGAATCTCAGTCAGATTCCAGGGATGCTACTGGCATTGTGGTAAGAAATGAAAGGTGCTGACATTTCTCCTTTGAACCACGGTGGATTAGGCTGGTAACAGCATACCCTGATACCACAAAGTAGGGCAGACACAACAGGCACCAGGACTACTGAACCGTAGATTTTTGGCTGCCCTTGGACAGATGAATAGCAGCAGATTTTGTAGTCAGGAATCAGGGCACTCTTACTGTGGGGGGCTGTCTGACCTATCAACAGCCACCTTGTTTGAAAGGAAATACAGCCACTGATGTCAATCCAAACAGCAATACAGGCAAGGGGGGCTATGGAAATCTGCATTGAAAGATGGGGATTTATTTTAAAAGTGGTTTGGATTCTGTTTTTTTCCTTTGCTACTTTTTTATTTGCTGGGTTTTGAAGAAATCTTTAAGCTTTCTGTTTTTGTGTATTGGTGCCTATTTGAGGTTAAAAATACTTTTTAGTTGCAAGTCCTATGAAGGCAAACTTGTTGCTTTATTGCCTGGATAGTTTTTTGTGTCATCTGCAAGGTCTAAATGAGAATTCTTCCATAAATATCTGTCTTTCTTCAGTGAGAAAGTAAAAATAATGATAAAAGGATTAATATATGAAACCTTGATGCAGATTTCCCTCTTCTACTTAAGTTCAAGGTAGTGTCAATAATGCTGCTTTGGTTTCTCACAGCTCCTTTCCAAGTTTGCTGTTGTTTAGAGCTTTTACAGTCTATCTAAAAGTATATTGTATATCAGGTACATGTCCTCTGTTCTGAAATGAGGAGAATTCAACATGTAAAAAACATTTCAGTAAGGCATTTTAAATTCAGTAAATATGTTGAGTTTATATTTTAAAGTCCAACTGAAGGTGAGGACATTGGGAGGATTGCTTTGGAAAGTAAAGTAGCCCAGCATGAACAGCTCACATATCTAAATTATATATTTTACACTTAAATGCTGTAATTGGAAGAAGTTTGGATAAGAGTGGATTTTGGTGCATGAGTGTACACATGCACCAAGATCTTTAAAGATCTTTCCTGTCCTATTTTCTGTGATTCTCCCTCTAGAATCACTTGGAAAATATGTTAGGAATTTGACTGAAGACTTTCATAAACCCCCCAAACTTTCTGAAGGTCATTTTCTTGACATTGTCCCTAGACATATAAATTTGGACCACACTGAAAACCAGATTCCCCAGAAACTGGGATTGAGATGGAATGAATATAGACCAGTTTAGCTACCCAAATTCCAATGCATGTTTTCCACAACTATAGAAGTCAAGTATGTACCCTACATTATGTTTCCAAAACTTGAAAATAAAAATTTCCTACAATTCCCTGAGAAGTACGAAGCAATAATGGGAGCCATTATTTCATAATGTTCAGCATGAGAATAAACCTTTGGTTTAGGTTATTTTTTGGTTTTGGTTTATTTGACTGTTGTTTTCTTTGGTGATTTTTTTTTTTTAGTTGAAATATGTGAGATGAGTTGGTAAAAATTATTTTATCTTCCTGTTAATGATAAGCAACCTGTCCATCTTTACCAACATCTCATCCAAACCCTGAGGTTTATTGATTTTGAGAAACGGTCCATGTTTTGTTCTGGAAGTGAAGTTATTGTCAAACCATATTGAGAGGCCAGATATTTGATGGCTTTCATAATTCTATCTTTAGGAAGTACCAGAAACATTTTTTAAATTTTTTTTTGTTGGGCTTTTTTGATTTTTTTTTTTTGTCTGTGATTGACAATTTCAGGAAGAATTGCAGCTTTCCACCTTCCTTGCAGACATTATCTCACAGAGGCGTCAGTTGCTGTATTTTCCTTTAACTTTCTGTGAGTTATGTGCCATGTTTCCAATGACAGTAGAATCATGCCCCCAGATGTCTGTAGCTATGAATCAAACATAGCTTCTCCCCATTAATGGATTATTGACTAAAAGAGCCTGGAGTTGCTGTATGATTCATTTTGCCATTCTTGTGAATGCTGAGCTTCAATGTGTCATTTGACCTACATACTAACCTGGGAAATTGCTCTACAAAAGACATTCAAAGTCAGATTTTGCCTAGTTTATGTTAACAGAATTCCCTACAGATTTTTATCATGCAGTTGATTAATTTATTACTAGAACACGTTATAGGCAGCACTGAGATCATTCTTTTAATTTACTTCTTGTGACCCATTCTGCCCTCCTTCTATTTCAGTAATTTTTTTTCTCTGTCTCTGATTAGTAGTTTCAGCTTAGGTTCATGGAGTCTGCATTTGAAAAATACGTATTAGGTCATGTAGGACAACTTTTGTCATTACTAAAGCTGCTGTGTAGGTAACACATCATCACAGGCATTTCTGTAGCAAGGATGTGTTGGAGTGTTTGGCAGTGAATTCACATCACAGGGCAGAGTTAATCAGACTGTTTTCCATCTCCTGCTCTCTGCTAGGCGCCTCTGCCTTGAATCAGCCACAGAGTGAAAATTCATCTGAGCCTCTGAATTTGACCCATATTGCCTTTCTGAGCTACCTTGTAGTGGATTTGAACACAAATCACACAATAAGTGGCTGTAGACACATAAGAAGAACCCAGGGATCTGGGTGGATATAGTATTTTGTGAGTCATTAGATCTGGCTTTTCTGTGTGATTCAGGCACATTTCTTGTCTGCCACATTTTGAGTCTGAGTTTCACAGAGTGAACTTGTCTCTCGATAAAGGAAGCAATGATAGTCAGCCTCATGCATTACTACCAAAAATACCCTTCAAAACAGCTAAATTCTGATCACAAATATCTTTATTCCTGGTGAAGGAGAACTACGCAGAAAGGTCACAATTTGACTTTCAGATCTCCTATTACATCTGAAAGGCTGGCATTTGGTGCATGTGTGTGGGGATCATTTCACTTGCAAATTTAGCATATTTATTGACGGATTCTCCTTATGTCTGCCTCTTTCATATGTCTTCTTGTCCATCTCATTCAGACATTCTCAGAATAAGGACAACATTTATGGATTGGAGGGACCAAAGAGAGTTACACAAGGCCAATTCCAGTGCTGTCATTTCATACAACCACTTAATTGAAGATATCAAGCTCAGTCTGAAAAGATTTTAAATATTTTACTCTCACAAGTCCAAAATGAATGTTAGTTACAGAAGTACCTGATATTTAATAACCTTTGTCTATATGCTCTTATTCCCTCTAGCTTTTATCAGTGTTGGTTTATGCCTTGAATGCTTCATTTTGCTCTCCAATATTTACTTTCCTGATGAATTCAAGCCCCCTAATTTTGCAAAACTGACCAGATTTTTACCTAGCATTCTCTTCTTAGATAAGCCTCTCTTCTTTTCTCCGTGCCTTTGGTCTGTGACTCACTTTAGCACGGACTGCTTTCTCTTGAACACCAGTGACCCAACCTAGACATAATGCTTCAGAGGCAATTACACCAATTACACACCAGTGTCCAACCACAAAAAAAAAAAAAAATAAATTGAAAACTAGTACCTAATATAATATATTGAAACAGCCTCAAGGGCAAGACTCCATCCTTATAAGGGAAGAAAATAAACAGATAGAAACCCTTTTTGCTGAGACTCAGAAATTTTAGTAATCTGATGTATATAGTGTCTACCAGTGCATGAATAGAATTAAACAATAATACTGATGTGCCTTGGCACTTCCATCTTCAATAACCTTTGCAATCATTATCTACTTGTTCCTCACTGCATACCTGAAAAGTACAGAAAGTTGATTCCTTAACAGAGACAATTATAACATCAATGAAATAATTTGCTATTTAAAATAGAAATATTTCTCAAAAATGTGCAGTGACAGAACATAAAAGAATATGCTAAAAATTATATCCCAAAATAAGTGGTGAACCCCTTCCCTGAACTTTTAATTATTTTTTAAAACTAAAAATGAATTTTACTAAAATGAATAAGTTATTAAAATGAATTTTAAAAGCCCCTAAACTATTGTGAGAAGTTTCTTTCATAAGGAACATAGTATTTCTCCTTTTACACTGGTGAAATGCTTCAATAGTGAGGCAATATTGATGATGAGAGTATGACCCCATGATATCAGAAACCCGCACTTGAACCCACTGCACCTTTTGTCTCACCAGCTTTATGCCTTAAGAAAGGCAGGATTTTCAGACATCCTGTGCCTGCCTGTGGGTCCCTCCAGTCTTTTAATACTGGCCATGGATTTATTGACCAACTGGCTGGAGAGACCAGCCATGCTGGAGATGGAGATCTTAATGCCTCATGGCTGGGGTCACTTGGTGGCTAAATTCTTGGGGCAGCTTAGGAGCAGCTTCCAAACCAAAACCATGTTTTTTTCTTGTCTCAGAAGATCCAGATCACCTCACTAACCTTGGATCTGAGGATTCTTGGGAAGGGCAAGTTCCTGTGAGATTAAACAAAAAGATATTTAAAAGTCAACCCCTGACCTCAGTTTGGGTTTGAGCTATGGTCTAGATCTAAGAGTCTTCACTCATTATTGAGGTATGCAAACTGTTCCCTATGAGGATCATCCCAGAACACCAAGAAACAAGGAGTAATCCAAAACTTGCTGGGTCAAACAGGTTTTGCCAGTGGATTTTTTCTGGAATAGAACCATGGTGTCTTAAATTAGACTAACAAGGCTAACTCAAGTTGATCTTCAAGACTACAGCCAGATTGTAAACCGTCTGCTTCCTGATGAGAACAGATACTTCTGATGAGATTTGAAATCTGTGTGTTTTTGCTATGCCTTTTCGGCTTCCTAACATAATTCCTGGAGCAGGTAGGACTACTGTATATATCCCAAATTTTCAGAAAGAAAATGATACCACAGGCTTCAGATGATTTCCTAGACCTTGGAAGAAGGTAGAACAGAATGCTTCTACAGAGGTCTAAACTTAACATCACCCCAAGTAAATACAGACTGATTCAGATTGATACCAGAGATTGTTCAAATGTCAGACTTAAAGACAGATCACCTGTATCCAAATGGAGGGTCTATGGATGCCAACCAAAGACAGTGCTGAGACCCTGTTTTGTAAACAAGAGAAGTGTAGAGCTGGAAATCAGCAGATTAAATTGGTGTATTGGGAAGTAAGCCTAACTAACAAAGAAGAGGATGAGTCAATGGGACTTAACAACATTTTTTCCAGAACCATGGAATCATAGAATACTTTGGGTTGAAAGGAGCCTTTAAGATCATTTAGCTGCAACCCCCCTACCATGGGCAGGGATGCCACCCATGAGACCAGGTTGCCCAGGGCCCCATGCAACCTGGTTTTGAACACTTCTAGGATGGGACATTCACAGCATTCCCGGGCAACCTGTTCCAGTGCCTCACCTAACAAGGGTTTTCGGGCTAATTTGTTTGACATTATATGAGTGATAACTGAAGAAGAGGTGAAAAGGATTAGAGTCATTCCTTCCATCTGCTGAACTCCAAAAATCATTGATGTTGCTGAACCTTCATATATTCACTTTGAGAGATGACTGGGCAAAATTGGATGTGAAGAAATATGTTTAGCTTTTTTTCCTTCTTTGCCAATTGGCTTTTGCTAAAGCTTGAACAGATCAAGGTTATATAATCTCTATCTTATCTTTTCTTCCCCTTTCTACACTTACTTTTTCTCTTTCCCATTTTTTCTTACCATGTGCTTAAAAATGGATCATGCTCAGAGAACATTTGGCTGTGAACTCATCACCAAAAAGGCAGCTAAATAGCAATGTTCTAAAGAGCACCACAATGACATAAGTTTGCCAGGTCTCCAGGTGGCCTGAAAGTATGTTGTGTCTGTCTGTCTCCTACAGTAAGAATGTTTACAAGAGTTAGCACCAAAATCAGAAATGGCAGGTTTTATCTTTGCTGTTCTTTTCTCTGCACTATGTGCATCCTGTTGTTATTCTGTCCAAGGAAACTACTTACAGCTCAAATAAGTGCAACAGATATAATTCTTATCTTCTCTTATTTTTTCTTCCTTAAAGGCAGTTGTATTTGAGGTCAAAGACCCTTTCTAGCCATTCCCTGCAGGAGAAAAAAAAGAGGGATGCTGTTTTTCCAAAGAAGAAATTTCAAATTCTGGCAATATTTTATTATGAAATATTTGCACTGCTTTGCCCCCCACCCTCCCCCCCACTTCATTTTCTTCTTCCTTGTTCTCCTGAGGGCCAGTATAGCTCTGAACGAAACTATCAGTCCTGTAAATTTTAGTAACCTGGTGATTATAGTCTGTTATAAATGCACCACTGGAATTGAAGAGTAATATTGATGTGCCTTGGCAATCCCATCTTCAACCTTCCCAAACCTGAGATTGTCCTTATTCAATCACCAGTTTTCATAATGAAACAAGCTGCAGGCAGAATCCAACCACATGAATAAACAAGAATGATTCACAATGTGAAATCCACTGCTGACTTAGAAGAAAGGAGATTTCAGACTTCCTGAGCCATCTCCCTGCTTTTTGCACCAATGGAGGTGTTAATACTTGTGACTAATGCATCATTCCCCCAGGCTGGCATGTCCTAGTCAGACTGTATACAAGGGTGTCACTGCCTCCCAGTTTCGGAGGTGAAAGCATCATTTTAGATTGAAAAAAACTTGTTCAACTACTTCTAAAATCAGAAAGGTAAAAGCAATGTGTTTTCCATTCTGGGGTAGTCACCTCTACAGGTTCTTCTCTCCCCTGGCAAGTCTGAGTTTCAAAAACCTGATCCAATGGCACAGGAAAGAAAGAAAAGTCTGTCACTGACTTCACTGCACTTTTCATCAGGGTCTGAGTGGGTCAGATGTAAAAGGTTTGTGACACTACAGACATCCACAGCCCCATCTGGCTGATATCCTTTGGGAAGAGCAAGATCAACAGCCATAAAACACAAACCCAGGAACGAGCACAATCTAGATGTGGAGTGATTTCATGGTGTTGTTTTTACCTTGGAGCTTTACCTAGTGCATAAATCTGAGGCACAGCTTGCTGGGCTGTCCCAAGAAGTGAATTATGGTGATTCTTGAGGAGGAGTGTGGGACAGATCTACCTGTCTGACTGCTCCCCTCCGACTCAACGTGGGAATAAAACCTGATCTGACATCAGAGCTAAGGATGGAACATTTCCCCTGGTTAAGCTAGAAAGAAACTTTTTTCTATTACTTACTCTCATTTTTTTTTACATTTTTTACATGGTGGTTGTCTTCAGCATTTTCTGCAAGTGTATGCTGGGAACCTGATCCTCTGACATGAATAAGCCTTTAGTAAATTGACTTAAACATATCATAATGACTCCATCATTCTCACTGCAGTTTTGAAGTCTTCAATATATTCCCTCATCTCATTAGCTGCCTATGGCCATGTGATGCTCCCCTTGCCTTTATGAAATCCAAGTACAATATAAAACCCTTGTTCACTATTTGTATCCCTGCTCTGAGACAGTATAACTGGTCTCTTATTACCTGTTACATGGAGAACTTGCTTGGCAACATCAGCCTGACCAAAGCTTGTCAGCATTTGTGTGCCTGACAGTTGATCTCCAGCTGTTATTTTGGATGCACCCAGTGCATCAGCACCATTTACAGCAAGGGGAATTTTCAATAAGAAGCTATAGATTTGAGAAATGTACCTTCAGAGTCAGAGAATGGGAGATCTCTCTCTCTCTTGCACAGAAATTTCTTATCTCACCCCAAGTACTTAGTGGTGATTCTCATATTTTCACTAACAGTATTGCAAGTGTACAGAAGGCCAGTGAATCTTGAATATATGGAAAAATATTTTACTGTTTTGGCAAGTTTTATCACAGAGCAATGGAGAAATAACTTTCTCTACTGATACACAAAGTGAAGTTTACAAGTACTGTTGTGTCAGCATTTGAAAAACTTAAAAAAAAATTAAAAATAATGTTGCTGGATATTTGTTCTGAAATGGAAATATAAGAGAGCATTTCACAGTTTTCTACTGTATTCACTTGCATATCCCATGTTTATTTTTGTGATCATATCCCCATGCAGACTTATCTATGATGTAGGAAATACAAAAATATGTAGACATATTGAAAGCTTATGGTAAGTAGAAATGTGTTTAAATCTTATCCTAGACATTAAGTCTGGAGAAACTTGCCCTCAATAGCTTAAGCTGGAATAAGTAATAACACCTGAGCTAATAAACTAAACAGGGGTATGACATGGGTGCAAGAACTGTCTGGACTGTGCAGCATTACCTTGCTCCTTGGAATGATTGTGACCAGGGCAGGTTCCCCAAAGACCACACCCTCAGGACCAGTACAGGCCAGCATGATTCCCAGAAAGGGGCAGGGATGAGGCTAACCTGTGGCAGTGGGGAGAGAAGTGACCATATGGGGCAGAGAATGACAGAATCCCAGGATGGGTGTTGTTGTAAGGAAGCACAATGGGTCACCTGGTCCAGCCCACAGCACATGGCACAGGATTGTGCCCAGACAGTTCTGGAATATCCCTGGTGAGGAAGACACTCCACACCCTCTCTGAGCAGTGTAATGCAGTACTGTAACCATGCAATGCTATGCCAAGGTCCCATTAGCACCCAATTAAGGTGCATACAAGACCACAAGCTAAAGAAAATAATATGGATTTTATTTAGCTATGAATGTGAGGTAAAGAGATAGTAAAAGATGGAAAAGAGAAGGAAACAAAAGAGATCAAGCAGAATATTGTCACCATCCGTGGATCCAGCAGTATCCCATTGATCCTTCTTCACCCTGGACTTCCTAGTGGTGGAGGTCCCAGAGTCATTCATCTGAGGCTGCTACCTTTATACAGTTCAAGTTATGGGTATTGCTAGGGTGGTTGTAGAAGCTGTCCTCATAACTCAGGGTGATATGTGTAGGAGCAGTTGCTTCCTTTCCCGCACTTTGCCACAGTGGGAATTTCTGTCTGGATATGTTAACCAGGATGCACTCACAAGACCTTGGCTTCCCCAGGCCTCACTGTCAGAAATTCCTCCCTTCTGTGCTTATCTCAAGTTCCTGCTGTTGTGGTTTATCTTATGGCAAATGCCCTTGATGGTGTTTGAGACAGTCAGCTGCTCTTTCAGTTATTACACGAGGGGCAGCTAATAAGTCCTTGTCCTTTTGCAGACTCCTATAGATGTAGCTAGTGGATCCTCAGGAGCTGTCTGGAGAAAACAGATGTCTAATGGCAGCAGCATCTCTGAACTTCTACTAATGAAAACCCTGAGAGAGTACCAAAGGACAAACTGGAGGGGCAACCAAAGCACAGAGAGCAACTGCTAAGAGGCTCCTGCTGAGCTGGAGACATCAATTAATACCTCGGTCACTGAGGGACCTTGCTCTGTGATTGGCAGACAGAAGAAGACTTCCAAACCCCACAATATTTTTGGTTGAACAGCAAGGAATTATTGTTTATTCATCCATTCTTATGGGCCATGTCTTATTTCAGAGCAGCTTTACAACCTCCTTCTAGAGTTAAGGGAAGGTGAGGTGACTTCTTTAAGCTCAGTGCCCAAGACTGAGGAGCCAGGAGGCTCAACCAGTGCCACAGAAAGGGCTGGATGAGGGTGGGAGCTAGAGGTCATGGTACTCTGCACTGGAAACTTGTCAGAGTGCTTCAGAAGTCTTGCTCCACCAGTGGGCAGGGTAGATGTGAGAGGTGTTAAAAATGTTGCAGTGATTGAGGTTTGACTGGTTGGACTATGCTTGAATCACTTGAAGAGGTGCTGAATGGAGTCTGGGACCTGAAAGCACCAGAAAAACAAGACATGGTGGGAAGGAACACCCCTAGCCAAAATGAAGAATGATCAGCCTTTCCTAATTAATTTTGCCCTGTTCTTCCATCTCAGGTATTTCAAACAACAAGGCAAGAAGTTTAAAACTTGGGGTTTCCACCCACTGTCAGGGTAAGTTCCTCTGTAGAGCCCAGCTGTGGGTGGCTGTTTGTGGGGTGCTGCTCTGAAGCAGGGTTGGGTGCACTGCTCGCAGGGGGGTTTTCTTTTTTGGTGTTCTGCTCTCAGAGATAAACAACTTTATTCTCCCCTCAGCTAGACATTATAAGGAGCATTAGTCTTATTGTCTGTTTTCCATGTTGATATTAACAGCTCTGATATGCTCAAGGACAGCAAATGCTCATGCTTTAGAGCCCTCATTGTAGGAGAAGGTTCTCTGTGTCCAGCAGCCGTGTACTCTGAGCCTGGTTTCTCGTTGGACAGCGATGTGGTTGTCTGTCTGAGCCAAGGGCAAGGCTCCTCTCTGGGGAGCTGGGATGTCACACAGCATCTGAGCAGAGAGGCTGAACCAGTCTAGAGAGAAACAGTGTCCAGCCAGTGCTGAACAGCACACAGGGAAGATAAGGAAACCAAGCAAAATGAGGAACACACTTCAAACATCTTTCTTAACTTGCCTTCCTTGCTCAATTCAGCCTATTCTAGGCACACATGTGGGCATTACAGATCTCAGAAGTAACTACATTTCAAAATGTGGACAGTTTTAGGATGCTCTTCTGTCCATTTATTTCATTTAGCAGAAGACAGTAGCACACTGGTCCATGTTCTTGGCTTGGGACTTGATTTGCTTTTCTAGTACACAGGCGTTAAAGTTTAGCTCTCGTTGGATCCCTCAGGAACTTCTTATTTTCCAATTTATTCAAAATGCTCTAATCACAAGCACATTCCTAGCACAAATGTAACTCATTCTAAATCTCTGCTAATTCAAAAACACATCAGTTTTACTAATTGCTACCTTGATTAATCAAAGTGGAAATAATTTAAGATGTCATTTGCTTCCAGATAGACAGGTCATTTAAATTTGCTTAACTGAGTTTGAAATGCAAAATTCGGCCAACGTCCCTCTATTAATCAGGCTCATCTTGTCTGTTATCGTTTTGCCTTCCTGATTACCTCTTCAACAGGATCATATGGTTGTGTTCATGATTTCAGCAGTGACAAGGACTGTTACCTAAGGCCTATCATCATTTCCAGAAGAAAAGAAAGTTTTGCTGGGGCAAACTGAAGTTATTATTTTGCTGCCTATCAGTGCACACTTTTAGAAGACCCCAATTTCTTTAGTCCTGAACACACAGCTCCAGTGTGTTTAGATCTTAAAAAATCACCCCCCGCAAAAAAACCAGTTTAGTTAGGGAGATGAGAAGATTTGTCACTGGGCATATATCCACATATACAACTGGTGATGGGGACAGCAATTTAGAAGTCTTTTGATGTTCATCTGTCCTGCAGCTCAAGTCTGAAAAATGCAGTCAATCCCTGGGAGTGCTGGTACAGCTCAACACCTTTGATTGGTGACAAAATGCTCTCAAAGTGAGTGTAGGCACACCACTATGGCAGGATGGATCTGTTCTTATTGATGGGACTAGTGACACATTCCTTCCTTATAAAAAATTTAAATAAAGTGTCAAAGCAGCCCATAAGCAATCTGATCCAGAGCCCCCTGATACCAGCTGGTCAGATTTCTACTAGTGTTTGTGGGGCCTTGGGGTGTGTTTCTTCACAAGAGACTCCTGTCTGAAAGAAACCAGTGCTTCAGTAGTTTCTCCAGTGTGCACTGTGAGAGCTTTAGGGTAGAAGCTGCATTTTGACAGCAAAATTCTTCTATTGAAGTATCTTTTATGTACTTTGATCACAGTGCTCAAAGGATATGTTGGCTTTGGTCTTATCTCTTATTCTCTTCCACACAGGCATTAAGTGAAGGATTTAAAGTAGTCACCAGTGTCTGTTTAACAGGAATATTTTCTGAACTGACTTTTACAGGATTTTAAAAATTATTATTAAACACTAGGAATATCATATTTGACAGGTCAACAGATTATTGGGGTTTGGCTTAAATATCAAAAGCCACAATCCTTGGCACATTTCAGCATGCTGTGGAAATGCTTGAAATTCACTGAAAATAAAATATTTAAAAGCTGATTACCTAATCTTCTGCAGGGAGACTGATAGGGAGGCATGCTACAACCTGGCACCATGTTTAGCTGAATTTTTAGCTTCTTATTTACTGATCCACTTTTACAAAATGTCTGTGAGAATAATGTCTAATGTCTTGGAGACTTCAGCAAACGTGAGGGTATCTCAGACCTCTCTAGCTCTCTGTCCTCCTGCTTCTGTTGGAAGGCACCTTAAAGATCACCTAGTGGCATTTCCATTTCCATGGGAATGTGTTGTGATGAGGAAAATGCACAAAGATTACTCCAGCTACCTCACTCTTCCCAGGAATAGTCCAACAGACCACTGCTGTAGTCTCTGCCAGCAGACTCATGTTAAAGAAACATGAGAGGCACTCACAAAAAAATGAGAGAAATGGGATGAGACCCTGCTAGTTTCAGGTATACAAGATCCACTGACTTCTAGAGCCTGGAACAATTTAATTCAGCTGAGGAGTTACTTTAACATTAGATATTAACAGTGGCAGTCTCTTGAAGCCTGTTTCTCTGATCTTTGTGGGAAGTTTGCCATTGCCTCTAGTCCTTGGCTGCTGGAGTTCAGGCACAGTGGCCAAGATTCACAAAGCACCATTGCTCTGGTCTCCCATGAATTTCAATGGGATTCAGGCAGTGAAATGATTTTAGGAATCTGGGCCTTCATTCCAAGAAATCTGAAGATTTGAGGAAGCTTAATTAGCTCACACTGTCCTCATAAACTGTGGATTATTCTATTTGTTTGTCACAGCCAATGATTCTTTCACACAGCTAATGCACAAATTAATGGGATTAATGGGCACATATCTTCTTCCTGGTATCAGGGATCTTTAGATACCATTGCTGACTCTCCTGTTAAAAACACAGAACTTGGCTTTTGGCATAAAATGTAGGTCAAATCTCAGAAGCAGAAGGTCAAAGCAGGGCAAGGTGACAGGTGAAGAGCTGTCCTGGCAGGAGACCTAGTCATAGACTCCAACAACACATGTGCTTCTGGAAGCTGGTTTTTTTATGAGTTTCCCTTTCTTTTTGACCTTCAGGTAAGTCATTTAGGTGAGCTGATCAGCAGAGTGAGGTTGATACCCAGGACTCCTCAAATTCCTACCCATCATTAGTCACCCTTATGCTCCCAAGTCCAGTCAATGAGTGCAGCTTGCCTTATAGTGGGAGAGAAGGGTCTCTGTGGTTGACATATTTCTCAGACACTCCTTCCTATTAGATTTGATAATTTTTGCTGATGCATGGCACATACAGAAGGTTTCTCTCTGCAATCTTCACTATGTAGTGAAGCAAGACCAGTACATAGCAGGGTGATCTCCTAAGGAATGCATCAAAGAAGGAAGCAATTGTGTAAACTTCTGAACAAGGAGTCTGGGACCTGTCTGTAACCTAGGGCTTTTCTCCAGCCTTATTACAGCTATTTTGACAGGGACAGGTGCTAACAGGGTAGAGATCCCATGTTCATCTCTGCATCAGCTCTGCATGGCTTTCTATCCCTGAGTCAGTGTAGAAATGTGACATATATCCTAGAGAATGGCTGCCAGAAAGTGGATTTTCTTTTCATGGTTCAACTTGCCCACCTTAGGTCCTTCAGACTAAAGGAAGACTGGAGAGCTTTTACCAATATAGGACAGCATGGAGAGAAATTATGCAGTAGCATTCTGCCCTGTGAGACACCCCAAGGAGACACAAAGAAAAGATACCCTGGATCTTCCCAAATGCCACTGGATAAAGGCTCGCATGGACTACTGAAAAGAGCCCATTGTGCCTCAGGATCCCACTGTTTTCTCTGACTGTGCAGTCAGTGAAGCTGATGGAGCCCAGAGAGTAACTCAGCTCACCCTGGTGTGGGCAGCTGGAGTTTGCATGGCTGGGTCGCTCCTCAGGCCCCATCAGCTGGACTGACCAAAAGTGTATGCTGCAAAAAGAGTTTTAAACAGCCAGCATTTAGACAGGTACCTACAAAGACAAATGTGTTTCTTTACTCTTGAACTGTCTTCCACCCAAGACAGCATTGGATTTTTCCCAGGGTAAATGGTTGAGTTCAAATCACAGACAAAATTTCAGCTATGGGCTCAAAGTGGAGGGAAAAAAAAAGAAAAAAGAAAAAAAAAAAAAAAGCCATGCCAAGAACTTAGCTTTCTTTATAAGATAGGTATTTATACTGCTTTATCCCTCTTATAATATATAAAACAGAACAAAAGTTCCCTCAATCAACACATTTTTTTGCTGGATTCTCATTTGATTTTAGTGCAAGCACCTTATTTGGGAGCATAATTCCTCTTTTGGAAGGAAAGTCAAGGAATAAGTCAAGGAATAAGGACTTTCTTGTTGACTAGGTGAGACAGTAACACCAACCCAAAGATGTACTCAAAAGACTTGACAGCCCACATCAAAGACAAACAACAAAAAGGAAGGAAAGATGGTGTTGGGAGGTCAGTCTGGCAAAACTAAAGGCAGTGTTTCAAGTAGGGTATGGATTAACAAGAGAGCCTTAGATGAACCTGGAGGGAAAGAAAAATTTGATTTTCCAACATGGCATGGCACGTCTCTCAAGTTACTGGTGGTATAACAAAATAATTCAAGATCTAGAGATAATTGATTTGAGGAAAACTGCTTGATCACCTCTGCCTAATAGCCTGGAGAAGCCTACAAAAATGGTTTATTATGAGTGGAAGTCTGCACTGGCCTGTCTGGCCTATTTTTATTTTCACTGAAGCCCTAGAGGATGGAATAGGAAACCTACTCAGGTAGTTTGCCAGTACTACCAAGTGGGGTCTGATTAAACATGCTCATGGGTGGGAGTCATTCAATAGAAGTTATCTGAGAACTTTTTGAGAAAACAGAAATTACAGTGCAGCAAAGGTTTCAGACAGAGCCCCTAGGCAGAGAGTCTCAATTATACAAATAAAAGTGGGAGAAAAGAGATCTGCAGAAGTTCTGGAAATTGCAGTGGATGAGAAGCTGGACTTTAACCAAACTCATGTTCCTACAACAAAGACAGACATAGAACAATAATCATCACTTTGAGTAGGCCCTCAGTCTGAGGTTTTGTGAGCACCACATGGAAACAGAATTTGGGCTGTCTGGGGAAAGCCCAGGGAAGAGCTTTGTGTCAGAGACATTGTGCTAATGACATGCATTGGTAAGGTGGACAGGACTGGGGTTGCTCAGTCTGGGGAAGACTGACAGGTGTCAAGAAACAGGGGTCAATATACAACAGATTGCAAAAATTGTCTGTTCTCCATGTTCATTCCATGTGGGACATGATGCAATGAGGAAATATCTCAAAGCAAAGACTTAATTTGGAAATCAGAATGTTTTTAGCAGTGAATCTAGCTAAATAAGCAAAAAGAATGTGGGAGGCAAGGAAATGGCTCTTCCAGGAGGCAAAGCATTTGACAGCTGTCTATCCAGAATAGATTCCAGCCTGGGACTGCCAGCTGTGTGCCCCCTCCAGCCTCATTTCACTGATTCCACAGTGCTGAAACACAGAGATGGCAGAACAGCTTGATTCAGGTTCCTCAGTAGAATCTGACAGCCCACTACTGTGGCACAATATCATAGGCAGCCCAAGGATTTGCCTGTGTATGGGAAATTCAATAGATAATTCTGAAAAGAGCTTAAAGCTTTAAGAAATGTGCATTTGTTTTCCTTTACATTTCATTTTCTATTTTCTTTTGGTTTATTTGTAATCAGGGTGCAGCATGAAGTGCAGCTCTGTTGTGTCCCACAGGTTGGTTTCCCACTGGTTATCCACCCTTTGGTTTCTTGTGACTGTCATGTTAGTCCTTCCCAGGAGAGTTGAGGGCATAGAGCTGCAGGGGTTGCCTGCACTCTGCCTTGTCTGAGGAAAGCCCTGCTGTCAGTGGGGGCAGCTCAGGGACTGAATGATGCTGTGTGGGGAACCAGTCTGTGCTGAAGTCTTTGGTGTCTCACCCGCCGTTGGCTCTGCTGGGCATTGCTGAGGGAAGGCTGACAGCACGAGCCAGGCACCCACTCCCAGCCAGGCTCTTACCTACATTTAATTTAATGTACCTAAACTAACACAAGTTTGAGTATTGGCCAAATTAATGACCTGATGAACAGGTTCTAGTTCATGCAGGCCATGGAATTTAATAATCTTGCTGTCTCTTGTCAATCCCACAGTTTCATTAAAAGCTGTGTACATGGATCTGCCTCTTACTCACTTCATAATGGGAAGGGACAGAAAGGATGAAAAACCAAATAAGTATCAGAAAAAAACCCCACTTAATAATTTCCCCAGATCTGTTTTATATTCAGTTTTGACTGTGTTGGACAGACAATCTCTGACTGGCAAGAATAATGCACCCTTAATCTTGAGCTCAGGCCAGTAATAGAGCTTTTTAGTAATAAAGCTTTGCTGAATTGATTTCCAGCTGTTTGCTTTACCTTTCAGGAGTCCTTGCCTGGGCCACATTCAGCTCTCATTTAAAAAAACTCAGAAAAAGGTTCTCATGGGTTAGAAACTGAATTTGGACAGGTGTTTCTAAGCTCCTGCCCCGTGTCTTAAACCTAAATCACCCCAACTGAAGCACTATAGAGCTATCTGAGAGTCCATCTATGTTTTCTTTGTGGTCTTTGCCGGAGTGTGAAGGGTGCCCTTGGAGCTAAAACCAATCCAAATGGATGGTACAGGCTGATAAGAGAGCTTAAAGAGACAAGCTGCTTATTTCACATTATGTAGATGGGTGCTTAAAGCTACCCAGGTTGGGTCCTAGCCCAGATTGAGTTCTGGCCCAGGTCTCTTCCCTTCCTCCTGTGCTGGTAAGAGCCATTCCCTCTCCAGGGACTGAGTCCTGCAGTGGCCACATACACCCAGGGTGGCTAACACTGCTGGGAATGCCACTCAGGCTCTCTGGATCTCAAGACAGATCGAGTGGAATCCCAAGTGGGATCCTAAGGGAAATAAAGTCCTTGAGGAGGAACTGAGGACATCAGACTGCCCTGGGAACAGAGATTTCCTACTCAGCAGGGAGATGGAGTCAGAAGCAGTGAATATTTCCCAGATATTCTCAACAATAACCCAGAAGAAGGGAAACACTTCACCTCAAAGGGAGCTTTTCCTTCTATGAGAAGAAGACTGCCTCTGACATCCATGCAGAGGAGGGTTATTGAAGCCTGGATTGCTGTAGGACTGATCCCTGTCTCCTGCCCAGGAGCATGACTGTATATATGTTTTCCTCCAGTCTCAGCTCTCATTTTTTGCTTTCCTGTACACAGCAGATAACACCAGCCAATACATTTCTTGAACACCATGTAAGGGGAATCATGCACTAGAAAATGAAATTATTACATTTCCTGACTTATGG
Source organism: Cettia cetti (assembly GCA_013401135.1). Classification (NCBI taxonomy): domain Eukaryota; kingdom Metazoa; phylum Chordata; class Aves; order Passeriformes; family Sylviidae; genus Cettia; species Cettia cetti. The sequence continues at coordinate 98,106 of VZUI01039679.1, forward strand.
TCAGTCATTTTGTGCAATTTTTCATTCTGACAAAAAAACAGAGTCATTAACAAAGGAAGATAGGTGATGTGCCTCAATTTGTCAGAAAATAATTTGGAAACTGTCAGGTCCCGCCTATGACCTGCAGGAGTCAAAAAACCAGATGTGTTTTAAAATTGGCATAGTTGATCATTCAGACAGGAGCTAAACAAAATTTACTTCTGTCCCAGTCTTGCAGGACTCTCCCTGTGTGTAGTGGGTAAATTTGGAGTCACCCCAGGTAGTTTATGCAGCTACATCAGTGACTAGAGGGGAGGCAATGAACACCTATCTTTGTAGGCAACTAAGAAAAAGGCTTAGCAAATGCATGATTTTTTGACTGACTTTTGTTAATCAGTATGTTCCCTGCACTGTTAAAAATTGAATCTTTCTAACAATATATTTTCTTTTATAATTAGCTTTTGTTACAACAAGCAGTCCTGTTGAAAAAAAAGAAAAGAAAAGTACTGTTAAAATCTTTGCTTCAGTGTCTGTGGGGTTCTGCATGTATAAAACACTTATGAAACCATTGCCCAGGATAGAGCTTATGAAATGGCAGCATTTTATACAGCAGAGGCCAATTAAACCTCAGAAGTTAACCTTTCTAAGCAGGCTGAAATTGCAGTGGGAAGTCTCATTTCTCTTCCATTGATAATAAACAAGAGTGGAATTCACTTGAGCAAGGTGGTTATCTACAACACCTATACCTGAGCAGATGTCCCTGCTCCCCATTATATCCAGAGGAAGAGCTGGTCAGTGACCTCAGCAGAGTCCAGGCTGCAATTTCCTTGTCCTAATTCTCCTAAGCTTGGTGCCTGTTGGCTCCACTGGCTTGGGTTCTGATTCAGTGCTGGAGACCTGGGCAGCAGATCAGGTGAACCAAGCTGGGAGATCTTGTGTCTGTGTTTGCTGTGTTTGTATTTCCCAGCAGTGGGGCACTAGGAATTTTAAACATAATATGTGGAGTGATGGCACCTGCATTTACCTGACCTCAGGAATAAAGCTGACATTGTCAGCAGGTTCCAGAACAATCTATAGCTCTCACAGATGTGGGGAGGAGCTTTTTTGTGTGTGTCGGCTGCACTGCACAGTGATCCCCCCAAACCGGCTGTAAGAGCAAAGACATTTCAGAAATAATTAGAAAGTCCTGCAATGGGCTCAGGCAGGTTTATTTCCCTTTGCACCAAGAGTTTATTGGCTTCAGGGTGAGCTGTGGGTGTAATTCTGAAAAGGTCAGCGGCATAGCAGAGAGAGTAAATCACTTTTATAGCCAAATAAAGGCTGACAATGACCATGGAATGGTGCTTCCCAGCCATGAAGGAGCGTGGTGGCCCTAGATGCATTGCTTTGGTGGGGATTGATTGTGAATCCATCCTTGCAATAGTGGAGAGTGGCTGTGACTTTGCTTGCAAGGAAGGAAGGTGGAATGTGCAGAGAGGAGAAAGTGGGTTGTAGAGAGGACAATAATGCTGCAGAGGAAGGTAGAAATATGTCTTGGACTACCCTTGAGGGACTACAGAGGTAAACAGGCAAAAACAAACCGAAAAGTTCATGAGAGAATTAATAACCAGTCTGCTTCAGCTGCCCTTCTTCCTAACACAACAGGTCAGTACATCACTGCTGTGACTCTGGCCTCTGGACTTTTTCTGTGGCTAGGAATGAATGGCAGGAGTTCAGAAACATTGTACCTTTATAATAAATCCAACAGGATCCAATAATTGGATTTTTTTTAAATTAATATTCTGTCCATCTTTATAAATAATTGGAAAAGGGTAAATAAAAATAAAGAGGTGTTAAAAGCATACTTGTAACAGGAGTAGCTGTATTTTATACATGGTGCAATCCCATCACATTAGCAAGCCTGTGGACCTCTTAGATTCTTAACTGTCATGACCACTGACAAACCATTTATTGACAGTCCTTAAGCATTTATTATCTCTGCTTGAATTGTTTCTAAATGCTTTAGTAATATAAATTTTTCTTTCAAAAGTCAGTAATGCAGCTGAACCTTACCTGCAGTACTCTCTTTGCCCATCATTTAATATGTTTAAAATGCCCTCTGAGTAAAAATTTCAGTAGAAAGTCATTAGAAGGAGAGTATTCTTTACCACAATAATCCCCCATGCATGTATCTCTGTTAATTGATCTACTTTTCTAGGCAATGTGGTAATTATAGCTCATTGAAGAGCATCAAAGAGCTTCACTGTTACTTTACCCTGACATTTTCCCCATCAATGTGAGGTCTCACCAGCATAACAGGGGGGTTTTCCCTTGAATCACAGGGCACAGGTAGGAACTGTGTTGTTTTTCAGTGATGGGAAACAGTGCCACAGGCACAGGCATTTTTTTGCATACAATGAGTTGGCACAATCCCTTCCATCCATGCAGGCACAGCCCAGACAGACCACACTGAGCTCTGTGGTTGTGAGGCACCTGCCTTGGACACCAATTCTGTGTATCAAAATAACCAAAGAGATTTTTAAAAAAATAGTGTTTTTATCTTATGATAAGCTTGGAGACTTGTAACTGTATTTACAGACTGATTTCTTGCCTTGTGAGGCTGACTGTATAGTTTGGGTTTGCTTTTCATGTAAGACAAATCCAACCAGGATGGCTTTGTTCCTGCTGAAGGCAGTGGTTGGCCCTTCTTTGTTTTGGCCAGTGGCTGTACAGGGAGTCAGATTTAGCAAGTGCAGCACGTGTGGCTTCCTGACCTTGGAGGTGTTCTGCTTCACAGCTCAGAGATACCACAGATGAACATTAGCAAAACATGAAAATTAGCTTAGTCAGAGTACAGAAACAGGATATGGGAACAAGACTTCATTGAGTTTTCTGAAATTTTTAACAAGTGAGTGGGCTTTTGTGGTGATTAGTTTTCCAGTTTAACAATTTCCTTGATCATTAAATCTGCTTCTCTTCCAAAGTTATGTAATTCTGGATCTAACTCCTGGAGAAAAGGCATCTGTTTGCTTATTAATCAATAGTCACCTCTTACCAGTATTGAGTACTTGTTAAAACTTATTTGAGTAATGTACATGCATGGAAGAAGGTATATATATAGGTATATATTGTTAGGTATATGCTGGAAGAGAGTTTTGAGGGAAAGAACAGATAAAGTCAAGTAATAACAAAATAATTTTCAAAGTTAATTAGGTAGGGGCCACAAAAGTAATCACTATTTATCAGCATCACTTCAAAGCACATCTCCAGTAGTTCATGCTTCTCCCATTACCACAAAGAAAAGAATCCAGAGAAGAACTCCAAACTTCAGCATGGAACTGAAGCCTGATTAAGGACGTGGTGGCCAAAGGTTGTTGTTTTCTAATGGACTGTGTGGCACATACTGAGCTAGATCCAAATTCTGGTATTAAACACACGGTGTAGTTGGCAGTGTTGGTGAACCATAAATCCAGATGCACATAAAAAAGAATTTTTGGATTTGGATGTTGGCCTGAACCATTTTAAATGTCTGGCAAAGCTCTCTGGAACCTGACAATCCCCTCAGCTTTGCTGAGGGGCTGAGCAATCTCCCCATTAGGGCCGATGTTTCTAACACCAGGTTTTTGGTAGTGCAAGGAGCCTGTGCTATGCCCTCTAACTGCTCCCTACACACCCTGCTGTTGCCCAGCCTGTGACTTTTACTGTTTGTTTTGGCAGCCCTGACTGCCAGCTCCTTGTCCTTGGAGAAATACTGCAGTTCTTCAGACACAGCTGGGCCCCAGATCCTATGGAGCCCAAATGGATTGTTTTGTGATCCAATGGCTAAGCTTGCAAAAGAGGCTGGAGGAGCTTGCAGAGCTATCATCCTGTTAGATGAGCCAGAACTCATACAGCTGCTATTGCTTTGTAAACTGGGAGCTTTCAGCCCCACAGTAATTATATATTGCTTTAAATTACTTTGGAGTGGCTCTCAAGATATTGTCATCAAGGCTGTCATCTTAAGGGACAAGCTCAGCCACAAGAGAAATAAGCTAAAGTGAATCAGACAATGGTGGTGTTTGAGTTCATTTCATTGAGTTTGTGCAGTCATCTTGACCTCCATAAAAGTTCTCCATTTCAATTTCTATCTGCTGAGGAAAAAGCTACAGCCTTCCCCTTCTGAACTTTTTTAAGTGGAGGAAAAGTAAGGAAGATTCTTTTTTCTTTTAGCCAGAAACAAGACAATCCCATCAATGCTTTGACAATAAAACCCTGCTTAGAATTTTTTGTTGCTACCTGCCAGGTCATAAATCAAATTTCAGCTTGCCACTCATTTCATCACAGAGCTGACAACTTATACCCATTCTTCTACTGCACATGCGAAGAGTGGCATAGAGATCTGAAATTTACTGCAGAAATTTTTACTGTGGAAGTAAGCATGATTTAATTTGTTGCTCTGGCTACTGCCCTTTAAAGCTGCATCTTGGACAGGATGCTGTTCAAATGCCCTTCTGGATTCTATTTTGTAACTCTTCATCTCTAAACAATAATGTGCATAGAAGTGAGATCTGTCAGGAAAGTTGTAATGGTGCATAGCAATGGTAAAAAGCCTTTAAAATGTATTTTTTAATGAGATACTAAGACAAGGAACAAAAATAGTATTCTGAATCTCTGATGGTTGTGTAATTGTAACATTTTAGCTCAGAAATGAGACAAAAATGAAATCGTTTTGATCCATTATACTTGGTAATTTGGTCTTTGCAATTAGAAAAACATAGAGTAGTGTATTTTATACCTTTCTGTTATAAAAGATTATAAAGGCTTCATGAACATGCATAAAAGTAGCACTACAGTGACTTTCTGCTGCTGAGCATCTCCCTGTATTCAGTCTGACAACTGAAAATATGAGGGGCTCTGAGGCTGCCATTATGCTCCATCATATCAATGATCCATGGATAAGGAACTGGCACAAGCACACTGAAGAGTTCTAAAGGAGCTGTAATAACCTATCTTGTCAGCAGCCAGGGGCTGTGGATTAAAGTAGGAGAGCACTAAACCATACAGGCTCCCTTCCTTGTCCCATGCTGTTCACCCCTTAAGATGAGAAGCTTGTCCACTTTTGGAAACATGATAATCAACAACTATTGGTGAAAACTGGATGCCTTTTTGCCATAAAACAATTTCTGTGGGCCAGATAGGGAGAAAACTGTTGCTGAGAGTGATGGTGGTGGTGGTTTGTCCATTGCAAATGAGTTTGTGATCACTGAATCATTCTGTTGCTGTCATATGGCCAAGCGCCCCTTCCATGGTCATGTCCCTGGGCTATTCTCTAGTGATGTTGCCAATGACAGTCCCTTGCCAGGTCCCTCAGCCTGCCCAAGGACAGCCATGCTTCTTGCAGGGCCTGCTGCAGGCACCTGCACAGGTGAGGGAGAACATGACAATCCCCAGTGCTCAGTCCAGGCTGGGTTTGTACAGAGGCAGGTCAAATGCTGAGCAGCAGCGGTCCTTCTGCACTGCTTTCCCAGTGTTTCTTCCTCTGGGAAAGCAGCATGAAAAAAGCAGCAAAGGACTGGGCTCTGTTCATTTGTGCAGTGGTACATACCCCCTTCATCATTCTTTGGGACTGCAGGGGGCTGGAGTGACAGAGTGACCAGTGGCTTTACAAGGAATAATCCAAATCTTGCAGAGCTGCAGCTGAGAGCTAATGAGTCCTGCAGGACCCAGCCTGACTGAACAGAGCCAGATGGATGCCTCTGCAACTTGTATCCCCATCACCAGTTCTTTCTGTAATGCAATTATCCAAACCCACCATTACCCTAGATAAATGAGATAAGATAATAACCTCTGTATCATGGTATTTTTAAGACATTTTAGACTTAACATAAAGAAATTAGGTGAAATATTAATTTTTCATTTAAAGTTTTATTGAGATCCACTTTAGATTTTTGTAATGAAACAACATTTACCTTTGGCCACTACTGACCTGGAGCGGATCCAGCTCAGTGACCTACATGGGAAAATATCTATATCTGTTGCTGAGCATGAGCCAAACATTCCCTACTGCAGTGGATTTACAGTCCTTAATCCTGGAAATAAATTCAGAGAAGCAGAGTTTTGTGACAAGGCTAATACTTGTTGAAGATTGTAAGGTTTCTCTGGGAAGAAGCAGGGACCACAGTCAGGTAAATTCAGGATGCTACAGAACACTGTATGATCCAAATCTCAGGGTTTTCTGGCACACAAAGTCAGAACTTAGCACTGCTGTATCAAAGTTTGATCTTTGCCATTTATATCTTAGTGGAGGCTTGAATCTGCCCTAGTTCACAAGCTAATTTTGGTTTCTAGTCATATCTACTTGCTCCATCTGCCCTTATGGATCAGGTAACTGAGCCACTCCCCTCCCCTCCCCTCTCCTCTCCTCCCCTCCCCTCTCTCAAGACCAAAAGTTTGTTTTTGTTTTTTTTTAATTTTGTTTTTCAGTCATTTGGAGAGGATGATCTCTTACCCCAAACAGCTTCTTTTTCTTATCATTGTTTCTGTCTGAGGCATTGTTTTCTTCATTTCTCAGGGAGGTTGATGGTTTTTTGTATCAAACAATGCAGGCTCCATCATGTTGGCATTTATGAAATGCCAGGACTGCAGTGTCAGAGCAGGGAAATAGTTCTGAAATGCAGTGATTTCATGTGCTAGGTACACCCCTGCCTCTGTACAGTCCAAAAATTCACTGTCTGTGGTGTCTTCATCCCCACACAGTCCTTCTGTCCCCAGGCAGGTGACGGAGTGCATTGTCCACTTTGCAGTGAAGTCTGGAGGCACAGAGGGAGTTCCCCATGGGCCAGGCAGCCTCAGCACACAAGGCCCTCGCTGCTGGAATATCCTCCCTCCCTTCTGAAGTTTTTGTAGTCACTTAAGGGATTTGATTCTCAGTCCTCATTAAATTGAATGGGATGAGGGCATTCAGACATCTGAAGTTTGCTCTGAAAATCTCAGCTGTAAAAGACAGCTTATTAGGCCATTTCCCCCATATCTTACAAGCAGAAAAAGAAGATCCATTGTGAGTGAAAGAGAGAGACCAGTACATCATAATAAATAAGAGAAATATCTACTATTTTGTAATTCAGTTGTAACTTCCTATTAAATTTAATAATGCATACACTTTAACTTCATTTTGTTCTTTTTAAGAGAAAAGAAATTGGTCCAGGCAAGCAAGCAAATAATTAAATAGAAACATTAAAAAAAAATGCATGAACACTATAGAGCTTAAATGTGTATCACTTTTACAGCAGCAGACATGATTTAAAATCTGAGTCCCTAAAAACGAAATGTTCTTCAAGGTTTTGAAAGCTCTCTAGGAATTCCAGCATCAGAAATGAGTTTTCACAATGCTAGTATCTCTAGAGACATAAGGTTGCTTATTTTTCCATGGTGCCCAACATGGCTTTACTAAACACAGGAACATCAAGGGAAAGTCCACACTAAGTGATAGAAAAGACTACAGCATGGCACTGGAAATACCTGAGCTGCCTTTGAATTACCTGGAGTATTAGCACCATATTAGCACCCTGCTTCTTAGTAGACTAGTGGAAGACATGCTGTATTCCAACTGAAGTAGCAACTTTTAAACACACACACAAAAAAATCACTAAAGTGCCCTGCATTGATTGCCTGACGGACCAGCTCTACCCAAGCAGATCACAACATTTAGAGTCTGAAAATAGAGACACCAAAAAAGTCACTAAGTGAAATTCCAGGGCTCTCTAAGGGGCTTCATGATACAAGAAATTTGCCTGAAGAGCTGGAAGTGAAGCCAATGGAGCTGATTTCAGCCAATTTTGTCTTTATAAATACACCTAAACCTGACCTTTTTTAGGCCTACTCACATTCACTGCCAAAGGTTTTTCCAAACATCGCAGATCTCTTTTTTTCGCATATATTTCTTCTTCAGGCAAAAGATTTCTGTCCCCACACCTGACAGAAAGAACAGACAAAAAAAAAATGACAGGAAAATTTAAATACAGAGACAGAAATACCTACGTAATCTGACTGGCCTTTCACTTATATGCCTGTTGAAAACTCTCTTATTCTTTCAAAAAAATCCATTTGTGGTAGATAAACATTATCTGGATGTTCCAGATCAAATCACTGCCAAAAAAAAAATTAAGTCTTGACATTGAAATGACCAGAATTATCCTGTTAAGGAGAACTGAACATTAATTCTTTAATAGGCCTAGATGATCTTTTATATGCAGAGTACAAGAAATGCTGTTGCAAGGCCGGACAGAAAGGCAAGCTACAGGAGAGGGAAGCTTTGCTTCTTCAGTGCTCTCTCTGCAATAACTATTCACCTTGATGGTTGAAGAAAACTTTACACTATCATTATTCCTCTTTATTTTCTTTCCTCTGCTGGGGAATATTACACTACATAGGATAAAGGGTCTGGAGGCATCCCTCTTCAGTATAGAAAGTCTAGGAGGTTTTATTTTAAATGCCAGGGAATGAAATCACCAGAAATTAGTAACTACTACTGGCCTTTAGTGTTCTTACTATTTGGGTAAGATGGAGTAATTAAAGGAGCTAATACAAGTACCCTAAGTAGGTCAGGCAAAACCAACATCCAAAAGAGCCAAACTAACTTGCTGCTTTTAGGGAACCTCCCTAGCAGAGAGGGAAGAGTGGAAGTATTGATCAAACTTAATGCTGCACAAAAGGGAAGAAAAGTGGTGTGAGGTGAGAGCATTGAAATTGAGATGTGTGGCTGTGTGAAAGACTTGCTCAGCAGTGGAGTGAGGGGGCTGGGAGCTGTGTAGGTGTCTTTTAACAAGGAAGGATCTGAGGAGCTGCACAGGCAGAGCCAGGTGTACTGCTCATTGCACTGTGCAGCTGCAGGACAGACTGGGTTTCAAAAGAAAATATGTCATATTTGCTAAAGACAGCAAGAACAGCAGGCTGACCACTGACAAAGGGGAGAGTCTAATTTTGAGGTGTCAGGGCAGAGGCAACAGGACAGGCCAGAAAAATTATCTGTGAGATTGTTGTAACTAGAAGTGAAGTTAAAAGCCTTCCTGGCCCTTTGTTCTGCTGTGCTATTTCCCTCACTGACACTGTGCTTTAATGCTGTAGGATGCCAAGTTTTTACTGGCTATTTCCTAGTGAGCACAGAGGTTCTGGGAATAAAAAATACTCCTTGATTTAGTGCCAAAATCTACAAATCACTTTGAATTTCCAAACAGGTGAACATTATTCATGGCAATACATGGTCTGAGCCTGAAATAGAGCATGACATGACTTCATTCCCGTCTCAGTCTTGCAGTGGGGACAAACCACATGAGAATGACACAATCAAAGGTGAAAGAACAAAAACATAAAGCCATGGCTCCGGCATTTCACAGCCTGGAAAGCAGATCATAAGGAAATCCTTTTTAGCTATCACAGCAGGAACAATATTTTCCTGTATTTCATCAGCCCAGTGAGAAAATCAGGACAACCTCTTTGCATTGGCAACATGCCTTGCCACCACCTAGGGCTGTGGTTGGCTCAGAATATCAGCCTGTTTGAAGCACTTTGCAGAAAAGCCAATTTTTAAATGACATAGGGTGAGGCTCAATCTGCCCTAAAATAAATGGAACTCTTACCATATATTTAAGTGAGTTTTAGGATATGACAAAGGGAGCTAATTAATTTATCCCAGAGCCTTTGGAAAACTCCATTCAGAGAAAGTTTATCAATGAAAGTTCATTGATAGAAAGGACCTAGGGAACTGGACTGTTGGTTGAATATGCTTCCTCATATACTGTGAGGCTGCTGGTAGAACAATGTCTTTTGAGTCCACATTCTAGTATTCATTTACTAAAGGAACTTACAGTTCTGTTATTAAGGATTTTTTTTTTTCTGGAGTTTATGTCATTTTGAATCCACTGTTCTCCCTTAATGTTGCAATATACATTTTAAAACAGGGTAATGTTTAAAAATATTAGTTTATTAACACCGAAGAAGGTATTAGTAAGAGACACAAACATATACTTCTATGGGATAATTAAAATTATAATCATATGCCATTTTTGCTAAGTATTCTAGAGTTAGAATGAACAGAAATATTCCAGTTTCAGGTGCAAAACTAATACATCAGCATGTTAAATTACTGAAAGATGCAATCATATTTTAAAAAAACCCCAAAACCTGGAAACAAAATTTCTGGATTATTTTAGAAGGCATTTGTTTTAATTTTAATAAGAACAACTTAAAATTGAACCTTTTTAAGATAAAAGTATTGATAATCACCTATGACTTAAAAAAAGATATTTCTTTTCCACTATGCAGAGAAGCCTGTAATGATGTTTTTTGCCTCTGCAGTTCTGGAAGCAGCAAAATCTGGAGTCAGTATGTCTGGTAGCTATGCCAGTTCATAGGGACATAAATCAACAGCTTGCTGACCTCAAAACTGTCTGCCCTTTTACTATTTCTATGCTCTTCACAGATTTATTCCTTACCATATTTTATCAGGTCCAGACTGACTACTAACTACCTGTTTTGAGTGCACTGGTTAAATATGAGTCTGATTCTCAGCCCAGGAGATCTTTGATTTCTTTATATTCATTCTGTATTTTTTGTCTCACATATACTGTTTTCTTTGGTTTTTCCTTCACTCACCATGCTGTTTGTTTTTTCTGCTAACATGACAGATGCATTTTTATAAGACCTAGCTTTATAATTAAACCCTATCTAGATTTATACTGGATTTTGTCAGCACAAGGCAGGAGCAGGACTGAGAGTCTGACCTACTCAAGGATTTAATAGTTTTTCCCACTGAGTCTCTGCCCCACTGGAGCAAGACAGTAAACAAGTGTGTTTTAACAGTGAGTTCTGATCCTCCTCTTCTCTTAGTTTGTGCTTATCCAACTACAGACTGATTTCCCAAGTGGGAGGATGGGAGCAGCCTCTTTCATCCCTACAAACTCATGGGACTGTCAGTCCTGTCTGCTTCTCTGCAGTGAGTGCTGAAGGTGCTCATTTTAGTTTCTTCTGCTCTTTTAGAAACTTCCTTGATTTAAGACTTAGTTCATGTTGGGCCTTACAGAAGAGACAGGTCTGGAGGTCTTAGGTTGTGCTATAACTTGCCTGCTTTGTATAAGAAGGGGTGAAAACACAACAGTGCAGAGTCCTTAAATAGCATAAAGAATTATTATAATTTCTGATTTAGATGTTAAAGGGAAATACCATAAGTGAACTACCTGTGCTTCTGAAAGAACAATTTGGTATAGCAGTTTTTAAAAACTGAGATTGCAGCATTTACAGTTGTGATTTTTAGATAAACACTTTATCTTCCTCCTCACACATTGCTGGATCCACAGCCCTTTTCACCCATAATATGAGTTAAGCTTTGTTAATCCTTATTGTTGCTCCCAAGTAAGACTCCGGTGAAAACTACCTGGCTTTTTGGTATTTAGGAAAAGCAATCCAAGAATTAAATATATACAAAAGTCTGCAAGAATTGTACTTTAAATGTGGGATTTTATAAGGAAAGCTTTGTGATTGTAGAAATTGCAAACTCTGCTCCCAGCAATTATTAAATCTTTCATTACTTTGCTCTATTCAAGGAAGACTGAGACAAGGAATTATTCTAGTTATGAGTGGATGGATATTGCCTCATCCCTTCTATCAGAATGGGGTTACCAAGACAAAGCAAAACAGAGATCCTGGTGGGAATCAGAAATACTGAGTATTAGCATCTGTGCAGTTTTAAGAAAGTGAAAGGCATTTCAGGTCCAAATGTGAAAAGAGTAAGGGATGATCTAAGAATTGCAAATTTCAATGTTATATTCTTCATTTTCTATAAAGCAGGAAAAACATTTTGCATTCAACTCTGCTAAATAGGTTTCACCAATTTCAGCTTTTGACAGCTTATGTTCCAATGTAATGTAGTTTAGATTAAAACAGAAATGTTTGACAGATTCATTCCAGTACTCGGATGTACAGTGAAAAGTCACTTGTGTCTTTGCATATGGTGGGGCTTGGAAGAAATAATTTATACAGAAAGCAATTGAAACTAGATATATCTGCATTAAACTGATAAATGAAATAAAGTCTGGAGACTTCAATCCAAAAGTAAGTCCTGTACAGGCTGTGGGGGTTTTATTTCAGGATGACATAAAGGGCAGGTTTCTGTGTTTCCTTTCTGTTGCATGGTTGTGTGTCACTGTGGGAACTGGACTAAGTATCCTGATGGACACTGTGCCTTCCATGCAGGCCAGTGAGTGCTCAGATCCTACATCTATTGAGAACAAGATTGAAAGTCAATTACAGTGGATTTTACCAGGGATATAGGATTGCTCTGACTTGCTTTTCACTGCTTAACTGCAGCGAACAATTAAACCAAAGTGTCAATTTAAATTTGGCATTTTATGGGGCTTTGAGGGAGATTTAGTCTGCAAATGAACACACAAACAAACACACAAAACCCCCCCACAGTGATAGCTGCAAAATCTACCATGCTCCAGCAATCATCCAAGTGGAAATCAAAGCTCTTAGGGAAGACAGTGAAGTCCTTTATCATGGTGTGATGTAAAATCCCAGCTGTTCATGTGAAGAGCTTTCTAAGACAGATGTTATGATTCTGATTCTTGACAAGCATTTCTGGAGTTTGCTATTTGAATGACAACAGATCTGTGCTTTAAAAACCCATTAGCATGAGCTAACTAAGAATTAAAACATGTTTTTTCAAAACATATTTATTATGGAAAAAAAAAGTAAAGAAAAGAAGGCAGAGATGGTATGAAATTACATCAATGTATTTCAGTAGGTAGTAATCTAAAGGTGAAATATTACAGTCTTGTATCTATAATTCAAATGACCCTACTGTCACATTGGCATCCTGCCAATTTAGTTCTAAAACTAAAATTTCAAAGCCGATGTTGAGTAAAAGATGAACTGTTAGTCATTACCTCATGGATTTATTTATAACTGTGTTCAGTTTTCCAAAAATACAGCAGGCAAAAGGGCAAACCCCATCCTGGGCTGCATCAAACCCAGCACAACCAGACAGGCATCAGAGGAGATTCTGTCACTGTGCTCAGCCTTGGAGCCTTGTGTGCAAGGCTTAAGAAGGATGTGAAGGTCCTTGAATGTGTCCCAAGGAGGGTTACAAAGCCAGTGAGAGGGCTGGAAGTCATGTCCTGTGAGGAGCAGCTGAGGGCTCTGGGCTTGTCTGGCTTGGAGAAGGGGAGGCTGAGGGGTGACTTTGTGGTTCTCTACAGGGAATGAGAGGTGCTGAGGGCTTCTCTCTGGTGTTCAGGGATAGGACATGTGGGAATGATCCAAAGCTGCATCAACAGAGGCTCAGTGTTGATACTGGAAAGCATTTGCTTACTGAGAGTGTGGTCAAAGAGTGGAACAAACCTCCTAGAAAGGTGGTCAATACCCCAAGACCATCACTGTTTAAGAGATAGACCATAGAGTTAATAGCATGCTTTAATTTTTGGTCAGGCAGAGGCCAGGCAGTTGGACTAGATGGTTATTGTAAGTCCCCTTTCAACTGAACCTTTCTATCTACTCCATTCCATTCCATTCCATTCCATTCCATTCCATTCCATTCCATTCCATTCCATTCCATTCCATTCCATTCCATTCTTTCACAAAGAATTTCAGTTACACAAAAAGACCTCACAACTGGACAGCCAAAGTGAACACTTTTCTTAAGTTTCTAAGTCTGCTTCTTTTTGAGTCTGCTTTTCATATGAATGGCTTTCCATCTGGAAAGTTCTAATTTAAGGTTTGCAAGCTCCAAACCTGCAAGAAAGACTGTTTTTTTAAGGTGGAGCAGCATTTGAATTTAAATTGCTCACAGTCCCTGGTGTTAACAGCCTCTTTCACCCTGCAACCATTTTGGCTGTGGTATCAGAGGCATTACAATGTGATGCCTAGCACTGAGTCTGCAATACTAATGGGCACCAATATACTGCCCAAGTCATATTTCTCTTTTGCAGCAGTGTTAAGAAAGCAACTATGGAAGCTATAAACTGCAAGGGGGGGAGAGTTACAGCTGTGCAAGGTTTCAGTAAGGAATTTGAGATGGCCATAACAGTTCCACAACCCATCAGTCATTTCTGTAAACAGGAAAGAGAAATCAAAATCATGATGATATGTTCTGAAGATTTAAAAAAACAAAAAAACCTCTCTTGGGGGTGAGCAGTAACCTTTGACTTACTGCTGATTTGTCTATTTGGCAAGTTTATCAACCTGCTGAGGCTGAAGACTGAGACAAGCAGATCTTTAAGGAAAGTTTTAACATATTTTGAGTGTTCATTGTTTTATTGACAGAACGTTCCCACCTTTCTAGGGCAGAGAGAGACAAGGCTGAGGCTCAGTTTGTGCTCTAGAGCTGCTGAGCTCTGGTTGGGGCTGGCTCTTCCTTGTGAGTTACTGCATCCAGATAACCTGCAGCTCCTGCCTTGCTCTGCAGTAGTGTTGCTAGGCAGTTGCTAAGGCTGTTTTTTGCTCCAGGCTAGATGATCTACCTGTTTACTGCACTAAACTGTGGGATTTAGGGATGGAATATTATCCTAAGCCTGGGTAGTGAGCCCTGGCTACTCCTTGTGGATATGCAGGATACCTGTTTGCTGTTCCCTGGAAAAGGTCTTCATATCTCAAACACCTCTCACCTTGGGCAAGAGCCAGGCTGCAGCAAGAGACTCCCAAGGGCACAAGGAGGGATTTTCCTTGTGGATTTAACTCCTCAGGATGAAGACTGGGATTTCTTCCTCTGAGAGCAGCTGTCATAGGTCAGCACCCTATTGCAAACATTGGTGTCACATAACAAAGACCAATTGTTCTGCCTGAGTTTTCCTGGGAGTTTTGGCTGATTTTTTTGGTCTAATGTTTTGTCCAGTTGTTCTAGTCATACCCAAAGCAGTTTTCACATAAACAAGCAGATGTCTTTTATGCCATAGAGAGAAGCTTATATTCCTTTATTGATTAACAGCATTTTCTAAAAAGAATTTAGAGCAGGGCCAGGTTGGTCAGATCTACCACATTCAACCACTGATGACAGTATTCATCTTTTTCTATTGCCAAGGCATTGCCCTGGACTTGCATCTGCAAATATCTATGCTTGCACTTTGGCAAGTATTCTTACAAATAGATAAATGGAATGTGACTGTCCCTCAGTCCTGAAGTCCCAGTAGAAGTTTTGATAAAATTTAATCTGGTAAACTGGATTCAAAACATCTGGGATTAATTCTCAGTTCAAGTCTTGCTGGATATCTATCAAATGAGCCTATCAGGCAAAGTTCAGTGCACTCCCAGGTAGCTCACTTAATCTGCTTTATGCTTTCGTTCCTCCTCAGTGAAATAAGGTTATTACCTTATAGCTACCTTGGCAGAGGAGTCAAAAAGCATTACTGAATATAAACAGTTCAGATGTTTGGAGAGCAAGAGAGAGAGAGAGAGAGGAGAGAGAGAGAGAGAGGAGTGAGACAGAGAGGAGAATATCAGCATTTTTTCTTATTTAGTACAGTGATATTTTCTAAGGTGGTGGTCAATTATCAAATTTCATTCTGGAAGAAATATTTCACATGGCCAAATCATTCTTTATCAAATCAGTTCTTTATAGTCCCTTTCTAGGAAGGCTTATTTCACAAAGCTTTCTCTGTTCCATCTCTTAATGTAGATGATGTCCCTCTCGGTGCTTCATCACATCTCCCCACTCCAAGTTTTCAAATAGTTTTCATTTCCCTAGTGAATTATCATGATCACTGTTGATAGCTGAGAAGATGCAACAAAGCAGAGATGCTTCCTCTTTACCTAGAGCCATGAGTTTGCATTTTTTTTCCTTTCTATGTGATTGTTACAAAACTTGATTCAATTAGAAGTAGAGAGAAAGATCAAGCACCTATGTGAAAGGAAATGAAATTAATGTTCACAAAATTAGTACTTTAGGGGCTTTTGACAGGTTTATGTAGGCTCTTTGGATCTGGGCATTGTCTACTTCAATTTCAAAATGATTCTTTTACAGAACCCATTGCAGTTGTTTTACTGAGATTTTATAGGCTTGTGAAATGGCTGGCTGTCAGAGCTCCAGCTTGCATCCTACTGTCCCAAAACCAGGGATAAGATCAGCCCATAAGGGATACGAAGATGCTGCCTTGGCAGTGTTATGCCTGAAGGAAAGCTTAGCATCACAGAAACTATTTTTGACTTGTCCTTAGCAGGCTTCAAGTGATGGAGAGATGGTCATTGGCTGTGGAGCAGATTGGTATATTCCTGGCATTGGACATCTCTGCTGATGGGCAGATGTTGTTTGCTGTAATTCTCTCTGTCATAACACCATCCACATATCTCTACCAAAATAATTTTTAGGGTTATGCAGGCAAGAAATTAGTGTTTTGGGAATTAGGTCAATGGCCTCTGTGCTCTGACCACTAAGAATAACACTAATTAGTTTCAAAGAGGACAGCAGTAGCCTTAATTTACAGGATTATTAGCTGGTAACAGCTCTTTAGCATTTGCTGCCTTTGGTGGTGCCAAGCAATCAGACAAGAGGGAATGGGCAGAAACTGATGCACAGAAAAATCCACTTGAATGTGAGTAAGAACATGTTTACTGTGTGGATGACCATGCACTGCAACAGATTGTCCAGAGAGGGTGTGGAATTCCCCTCACTGGAGATATTCCAGAACTGTCTGGACACAATCCTGTACCAGGTGCTCTGAGCAGGGATGTTGGACCAGATGACCCACTGTGATCCCTTCCAACCTGACCCACTCTGTGATCTTCTGAAGCATCAAAGAGGTAGATCTTTGGGACTTGTATTGCTGGATACACACCAGGTAAGCCTCTTTTAGAACTGTTCCTGTTGTTGCACCCTGGATCACCAGATATGACTGCAAAGAAGTTTCTTTGCTCATGGCTTACAGGTGACAATTATTCCTTCTGCCAACTCGCTTTCTTCTCAAATGCTCTCCACAGACTTTACAAAGCTTTTTCTCAAGTAGTTTTCTTAGTTTTGTCCCCCCATCCCAGTGCCATTTTTCTTGAAACGTACACTGGTTGTTCCTGTTCCAGATTCCATGTTCATCCTACAGATGCATGCTTTCCCAAGTTATTTTAGAGGGGTTTTGTCTTTGGAGTAAACTTGTATTGGAATTGCTTTTGTATATTACAGAAGTTGGTCTGAAAAAGAGTTTCTGTTTTACTCACTTGTGAAATTATGGGTAAATGAGGAGAAAGCTATAAAAATACGCATATGTATGGAAAGCCTGAAGAAAGGGAGTGATTTGGTGGGTGGGAGAGAAGGGAAATTAGGGAGTAATCAAGCAACACTGAGAAATAAGGAATTTAAACTGACTGTTGATTATAGCAGAGTAGTTCAACAAAAAAAGCAATAGAAAGTCTGCTAATCACAAGCAGATCATATCTGATAAAATGTGAGATAGTGAATAAATTTGTTTATCTCCTTGCCTGTTCAGCCAGAATTTATTCTCTCTAAATTAAAGCTTAGAAGGTGGGTATGGAAAGAACTATTTTGCTTTGAGCTCCTTATATTAGTCAGAGGATAGATAAAGACACCTCTAGAGTCTGCACGAATGAGTAAAAAGTGGGCAGGTTCCCCAGTAAATGGGCAGAATATACCCCACAAAGCACTTATTGTATCTTCACTATTCCCTGTTAGAAGAGCCTAGGAAAATTAGTGATTTTGAGGCAATTTACCAGATTAGGGCCAGTTTACAAGTGTGACCCAGCACCACTGTACCTCAAATCCTCACTCATCAGATCTGCCTTTTCCTCATGAGAGTGAAAAATTTTGTTAAAGCTCTTTTTCAGCAAGGTAATTTGAATGTGTTAAGGATGATTCAGCAAAGCACTTAATTGTATGTCTCAGCCTAATCTCTAATTAGAAGAGATCTTAAATTCTTGTATAATCTTAAGCATATCCTTGAAGTTAACTCAGGCACATTCCCAAACTGCTGAGTATACCTGCAGGAAAGCAGGTAAGTTGAGCCAGTGTTTCAGTAGCAGGCATGTAAATGGCCAAAGATGCATATCATCTTTGGTAAAAAACAACAGCTGTACCTACACTAGCAGAATTTCTTCTTTATTCTATAATCACAAAATTACCATTCGTAAATACTTCCTAAAACTTCACCCCCTTTCACTCTTCTACTGCATGGATATGAGTTTTCTCCATCTTGCTGATACTGGAGTGTTGTCTGCATATTCTTGAGTGTTTTGTGCTCAAGAGTGTTTTGGAATATAGAAGTTTGAAGCATCTTTGAGGATCTGTTTCTTTTCACTGCCCTTTATTGAACTTGACTGCCTTGTGCTGCACTCTGAGAACAACTGCCTCTCTTTTTTCCAGGCTTCTGGAGTTCACTTTTCCAGGGTTGGGAGGCCACTAGCATTGGCTTTTTTCCACCTCAGAGTTCCTGAATTTCTGCAGGAGAGAACACAAAGTGTTAAAAGTGAAAATTTCTCAATATTGTCTGGTGTTCTGATGGATGGCAGTATCCTTGCTCTGTGTCTCTTGGTACAGCAAAACACTTCAGCTAAAGAGGTTTTAAAAATCTGTTTTGGCTGCTTGAATACGCGAGCTCTGTGGTAACGAACAGCTTTTTTACCAAGGTCAAATCAGACTAATTGCCACTAAGCAGATTTGTTAGTGAAAACAAGGCTGTATTATTTGATAATAGAGTAAGGACTGGGGTTATCGTGCATCTTGCTTGTTTTGGTATACATTGAGAATTTGCAGGAAACTGGGAGGTTTATTCCTTTTTCTTTTGCCCTTCCCATTGCCCAGTGTGGACACAGTCTGCATCTTGTACTGGCCCAGGTCCTGCCCTCACCACTATCCATTTATACAAAACACGGTCAGGATGCAGCCTAGTGCTATAAATAGTCCTCAGACACCCGAGTCTCAAACAGCTTTTATTTTATTTACAGCATTTATTTTGTTCCATACCCATATCTGGCTGGTAGCCTGTGACAAGTGTTGCGGATGTCCTCCACCCTTGGTCTCCCAAACCTGGCATGTCCTTTGCCTTCATAGAAAAAATTAGTTGTCACCTTTATGTGAAAATGCAGAGATTGGCTATGGCAAGAGCTGGGATGATGGCCAGAACCACACTGCTGCTCCTACAGGTGCTAGATGTCTTGTTTCAGAGTTTTATTCATTCAACATGGGTTAAAAGTTACTATCAGACATACAGTTTGGAGGAATTTTTTTTTCCATTTTGGGTGTTGTTTGTTTTTTCTCTTTTGTTGTTTCTGTAGCTTAAGAGTGTAATCCACATCCTGGAAGGAGAGGGTGTTTCCACTTGAGTGCTTTTGCAATTGAAGGAATGATCTCCTCGACCTCTCCTGTTCTCTTCCTCTCCATTGTGTAGGTCTGGTAGTTTGTACATTTACACTGCTGTGGTCTCCAAAGATGCCTTTGGCTGTGGTTTTGTGGGCACTTCCAGATGAAATGTTTCCAGAGTTGCCTGCAATTGCAAAGACTGAGTACAGGCCCAGCTGATCTCATCCATCCTGTGTTCCCAGTGTAGCTACATACCCACCCTACAAGCAAAGAATCAGTTGTTTTCAGAAGACCCTTGGAGCATCCTTGCTTAAACTCTGCCAGTGCTACCTCAACCTTCGTTTCTGACTGGGGATGTCATTCTGGCACTGTGTAGTATTGCTTTCAATGCCCTTTATTGTGTGTTCTACAAGAGAATTCCTTTTGAACAGTACAGCCCTTTGACTGGGACAGGAAAATGACTGCAGCCTAATTCTTGGAGTATTTGTAGCAAATCACTACATAATTCTCATAGCTTTAGTTGTCCAGCCAAGCCAGCCAAGGTGAGTTGTTTTAATGACAGGGTTTTTCCCAATGCCTGTGAGGTTTCCCAAATAGTTTTATTTAATGAAATGAGATAATCTGCTCAGAAGATAAGAAGCACCATGACACTGCTCCTGAAATCCATGTGGAATGAGTGAGTTTGCTTTGGAAACAGGTCCTAATCAGCTGGCATGACCAGAAAATGTTTATAATTCTGGCTTTTGTGGATGACAGGATGAGGCTGTATGTATTGGCACCTTTGTGCAGATCTAACACAATGGACACTCCAGGGATAATCTCTCTTGGTTTCTCTCCTTGAACTCTAGTGAGGCTCATGGCAAGGAAAGCTCTCTCAATATACTTCTTTCTTTCCTGCCTCTCCTCCCAGATGGGAAAGTGATTTTTACAAAAGAAATAATGTCTATCTTGCAGAAACCTGTGTTGCAGATCTATTATTCTCCCTTTTTGATTTTCTCCTTTTAAATTTGTTTGATGATTTTTTTTTTTTTTTTTTAGTAAAGACAAACCAGAATTGATTCAAAGCAGAATGAAACTCACAAGGGTAGGGTAGGGGGTTAGAAAAGCACAGTAAGAATTTACCCAGAGCAAATTAATTTGAGGATCTACTTCAAATGAAGTAAATGAACCTCAGAAATACTATAGAATTAAATTACTGCAAAATTTCTTCAGGCTTAATCATTAAAGGTCTAATTTAAAAGAACATTATTTGGCAGTATAGTGCCCCACTGCCTTGTAAAATGTATTAGGCTGGGTCTTCCTTCCTTCCTTCCTTCCTTCCTTCCTTCCTTCCTTCCTTCCTTCCTGCCTGCCTGCCTGCCTGCCTGCCTGCCTGCCTGCCTGCCTGCCTGCCTTGGCAGGAATACTCTGGATAACTTCCTCTGCTCTGGAATTCAAGATTTTTCTTGTTTCCCTTCCATTGATGAACAACTCACAACTCTCAAATAATTTGTAGATATTTTCCTGTTGGGACAATACAGTCAGGTTACAAAATACTAAATGCTTGGGGGCTTGCTTCTTTTTAATATGGTGTAGGTCTTCTTTATGGGTCCTAAGATCTTGGATTTTCAGGTGGGACTAGATCTTGCATTTGCTTTTTCTTGGTTACATCAAGAGCTCCTCACTTCAGGAAGCAACCCATGGGACAGCATGGTCATAACTATTCTGGCTGACTGCAGCTCTGGGCATGTGCCACAGTAATTCAGCCTCCCTCTTACACAGATTTAACTAAGAAAGGTCTCAGCCCCCCTTCCTCCTTCAGCAAGGAATATATCAATTACCCTGTACAATTTTCTCACAAATCTTGTCTTTAAAATCTAGAAACTTTTAAAAGGGGAGTAGATAAATATCTCCAGTAATTTTGGGCAATAATTTAACTTTTCTGCAGGACAGATACTCTGGCATCTCCATAGTTTCCCAAAGTCTGACTTGGCTTTTATCAGTTGTCCCATTTTACAACTGTTTTCTTTTTACCCTATGAGCAAGTTGGTAAGTCCTTCTGTGTCCCATCTGGTAAATCTTTGTTCCAGAAAACTACAGCACAAGAAGCACAGTGCTGAATTCCTTGTCCTTTGGGCCTGCACAGGCAACATCCTCCCAGTGTGGGTACAGAGTAGCCTCAGTGAGCAAGCTCCCAAGTCAAGAGAGACTCAGGAAAGCTTTTGCAATGTAAACCAAATTAGCTGAATGCATCAGATTTATTTTACACAAGTCACTTCAAGATTTTGTTGTGACCATCCTGGACTGCCTTTCACAGCTGTTTTTTCATGACTGTTCTGATCTCCTAAAATAGCCTGATATTTTTTTCTTTTGTCTTCAAAGATAAGTTCCTTTGCTCAAGGAAGTCAATATTGCAATCTTGTCTCATGAAGAATTATACTACTCACGCAAAGGACATACTTTGGAAGATGGATTTATATATGTCTGCCAGTACTTTCGCCTACACCTTGAACTATAAATAGTCCTCCTTTGCATGGAAAGGTTTTGCCATCAGATCATGCCCACCACCCTTTTTTAACCACAGGAGAATTTGTGATATACTCATATAAATAAAAAGAAAACTATGAAGAAGAACAGTAGGATGAGCCACTTAGTTTAGTCCTTTCTAAACTGTGTAATGTTCCTTTCATTTTACCATTAAATGTATCACAAGTTCTTTCATCAGCAATTGGTATATTGCATTCAGCTGATTTTGCTAAAGGCTGGAAGTTATATCCATGACAGGTATTTTATATCCTTCAAGCCAAGTCTCTATTTCATTGCATGCATGACAAAATCCCTCACCAACTACTGTTACATTGAGCTCAGCAGTGAGATCTCTGGAAATGCAGAGGGAGTTTTTGCCAGACAGCTGAGCCATACTGGAAGGTCCTGGGGGAATGACGTGTACACAACAAAGAGTTTCTGTGTACTTACGGTTTTATCTTGCTACCTGATATTGACAAACCTTTCTTTTTTTCCTCTTTTTTCTCTTTTTTATGTTTTTTTTTTTTTTTCCCCAGACCTTTTGCTACTGACAGTGGTAGCTTAGATCTTCTGCAAGTTTGAAAACACAGTCTTTTTCAATAGATTGCATTAAAATCAAGATATTTGTCTGCCTTTCAAAGATTTTAATGCATTGGGAAAACACAGACTAAAACAATTTTCTGTGAAGGAAAAAATTATGGAATGAAAACTTTACTTGAATTATGAGTGTATTTTTAAAACATATGAAAGCTTTGGTGTGGATATGACATCTAAGGACAGAGACAAAAATAAGGGACATTGGTAATATCTCAATAAAGGACAGAACAAAGTATAACCTGTGAAAATTACCCAGGATTTAAGCAGGTACCACAAACTAATAATCTCTTAGAATAAATGCACCTGGTACATGCGACACAGAAGAAACACTGATTTTAAGTAATGAGGAAATTAATAGGAATTTACCTTTTCAGGGAAACATAAGAAATGTTTTTTAGATTATTTGAATAGCATAGATGAAATTAGATTTGAAGTTATTGGTTTTCACTTGGTTTGTGGCTGGAGGAAAGTTCCACTTAGGCCTGATTATATTTTTCCTTGGGTTGTGCTGCTCTTGAACAAGTACCTCATTATATCAGCCTTAAAATAAGCACTAAACAAAATGAAGGGGCAGCAGCTCGTGTCATAGAGCTAATTAATGACAATAAATTCACAAGTATGCTGCCAGAGTCTTTTGAGGACAGGAACACACACCTCGCAGGCAACTGGGCTACAAAGATCACGGAATCAAAGAATATGCCGAGTTGGAAAGGACACAAGAAGGATCATTCAGTTCAGCTCTTAGCCCTGCACAGGACATCACAAGAATCACACCATGTGCCTGAGAGCATTGTACAAACACTTCTTGAACTCTCTCAGGCTGGTGGTGTGACCAGTGCCCTGGGGAGCTGTTCTGGTGCACACTCACCCTTTGGGTGTGGATGACCTGTCGTACAGCAAAGGAAGATGCAAAAAAGGGAAACTGCATAAGGGTCAGATGATCCACGAAGAAAAATAGGCCTAGTATGTGGCACTTTTACAGGAGACACCTGAAAGCCAGAAGTACTGCTGTCAGTGCTTTCTGAAGGAAAAAGCAGCAGGCTGAGAAAGCCTGGGACATCCCCTGCTGGTCAGACATACATCCTCAGCACATCACTGGCAATCTGGTGTGGAAACAAGAGGCCACATCCATTCAGGGACTGCTTGGTAGAATCAGAGGAAACCCCTATGTGACATCAGTGATCCTTACTGTGGACAGCTACTGCTGACACATTTTAACCACGCTGTAGGAAGTCAGAGACATACTTTGTCAGAAGACACCCCCAAGTGCTCGAGGGTAGGCACTGCATGGAGGTTTTGCTGTTAGGAGGAGCTGTTTTGCAATCTATCTATTACACTGCAAAGTTTTTGTCCATGCTATAATGTAGGTTCTTTTTGCAGCACCAAACCAAACTAATGGCATTCCACAATTTTAAAATGTGGATTAATCTGGAAACCCTTCAAACCCCTATGGCTTTCTGAAATATAATTAGAAAAATGGAAGAAAACAGAAATGAGGCTTCCAGGAATCAAATACTCAGAAATAGTTCTAATATTTCAGGTGATTGTGTTTCAAACTAAACATATTCTTGATGAGACTAATAACACAGTGATGGTGTATATCTACAGCATACAGTTGAAAAGTTGGCTTGTTTCATACAGGGGGCCCCAGAGCATACTGTATTTCAGCATGAGGCCTGCACATGCCCAGGACCTAGGCTGACTGAAAAGATCAGCTACTACTCTATTTTATGCTTAGGAGAAAAAATATTGTTGACAAGCTTTATGAAGGAGCAAAGGCCTGCTCTGACCCCTTCAGTTAGGAGCTAATCACCCTAACATCCACTTTGCTCCTCCTGTGCTTCTTCCATCTCCACATGCTCCTCTTTCTCCCACCTACACTGCTTTCAGCCCAGCTGGTCCCAGTGCTCCCCAGCCTCTGCCAACCCTACTGCCAGGGCCTGGACAGGAGGGTGAGGAGCAACAAGCCCTGATGCACAGGGAAGCCTGGAGGTTTCTACCCACAGCCTAGCTCCCTGCTGGGAGTTTCTGCTGCTTGGGAATTCTGCAGGAAGTCAGGGAGACTTTATATGGAAGTCAAGCTGCTGCTGGAGGTGTTGGTTCAACAAACTGTGCAGCAAGTATTGCTTCAAGATTTGACATGGTTGGCAGAATTTGCTGAGGTGCTGTGCCAGCAAGAGCAGAAGCGACAACCCAGAGAGCAGGAGATTCAAGTCAGTAAGAGTAAATGGGATTGTGTCAATAATGCTTTCAGCGTGAGATACAATCATCCTCAGCAAAATTCAGTCTGAAATAGTCTGATTTGCCTCAAAGGATCCTGCTGGGTTTGACACCTATTGGAGCAACCTGGATAAAAACATTATAAACATTGCTGGAAAATACTGTAAAGTAAATATTGAGGAGGGAAGGTGCTGAGTATATTGGTCTTTTTCATGTCCTCTGTTACCAGGTCCACTGAGCCATTCAGCAGCAGGCCCATATTTTCTCCAGTCTTCCTTTGACCCTTGATTACATACCCAATCACACAGAGTCCCTGTGAATGAATGGCTGTTCCAGAGAAGAACTCTGCTCTGTATTACAGAATGGAAAACCCCTGCAAAGTGCAGCAGGAAAACACGCCATTCTATCTATGTGTGATTTGCTGCTGAACTGAAACAATACCAGTGCCAAGCATGATACCTTACCCTCTCTTCTGGCTTCATATTGCTTCTGAGGTGGGCTGCTCTCAGTGGCTTGGAGGCACTCAGCAGCGAAACAGTTAAAGATTGCTTATTATTTTTGTCATGTTAATCAGCTGTATGCCTCATGTATCATACAGACAACACTGCTCTGCCCTTTCCTGGTAGTACCCACACCTTTCTTGTGCAAAGAAACCCCCACACTGTGCCTGCAGTCACATCTATCTAATCAAAGGCGATCAACTCCCTTCTTCTAAATTTTCTCAGCTACAAACTAGGACATTCATCCTAAATGAAAGGATGAGAGAAGCATAATTCCCAAGCACAGAGTACTTGGCACACAGTACGCCAAATCTTGCTGACTTCCCCAGTTTGCTGCTAATCCTCCACCCTCCCTGGCTCACGTCCTCACCCACACAGGCAAAATACCCTGGAAGATATTTTTAATACGTGTGAGTACTGAGTCTAGTTAAGACATGGATTTTTTTCCGTGCCATTGCGTGAAAGTGCTGCAGATGAGGGAGCCTGTGTTCTTCCTCCCTCTTCCTAAGTGCAAAATTGAACCAAGTGTTGTGGACTGTTGTTTCTGTTAAGACCCTCTACCCTAACTGCTGGTCTTAAAGGAGCCTCACAAAGAATGCACCCAGCAGGTGCTCCTCAACTGCTTTTCAGAAACAGAAAATATTTTGGAGGGTTGATGATTTCAGTGTTTTCTGCTGCCAAGAGAATCATGCTGTTTGCCACAGGTTCCCTTGCAAGTCCTTTTTCCTAGTGAGGAACCTGCTTCAGCAGTGTCAGAACAGCAGAACACCATAATGCATTGGGGTCACTTTGACTCACTGCCCTCCATTTAAATAATTTAACCGGTGCTAGGTTGCTGACAGGGAATGGTATTCTGCTCTGGACTTTCACCCTTTTACTTCTAGCAATGCAGTTCATTCTGTGCTCCATCGTGAAGTTTTAAGAAGTCAACAACATATCTTTTATTAAAGCTTTTCTATTTTTGCCATGATTTTTCACATTCTTTTTATATTTCAGCCTGGGTGCAAACAGTGCTTGAGAAAGGGTCTAATGCAGTTAGGTGGATGTAGGACCAAAAGCTATTGGGGAACCTGGACTGCAGCAGTGACCTCCAGGCATAAAGGCATGCAGAATCTATTTGTCAAGTAAGAAAGGAGAAAGGAGAGACTGACTCCATGGTTTTCAGGAGCAGTTTTCTCATCCCATCTCTTTCCAGTTAGAAGAATTTGATCAATTAACTGAGGTTTGGGAAACGGACTTTGAAGCAAACAAGCAGACTTGCCATGTTTGCATGATCACTCACAGAGATGCACACTGCTCATGATGAGGGTGTATAAAGTATCCTGATTTAAGCCCACCTGGAGATTAAGCAATATGCACCCACTTGCTCAATGTCCCCTCTAACCCTCATCCCACCCCAGTGCAATGGGGAGAAGAATCAAAGTAAAACTTGTATATTGAGATAAGAAGGATTTAATAAGAAAAAATAAAGTAAAATGCAGTAATAATGGTTAATAGTAATGACAATAAAAAGGGAAAAAACAAGTGGTGCACAAATCAACCACACACAACCCACTGACTGGTGCCAGACTCTGTTTCTGAACCCCAATGAGCCCTTCCCCTTCTGGGTAACTCCCCCAGTTTACATACTGGGCCTGACATTCTATGGTGTGGAGTATCCCTTTGGGGAGTTTGGGCCACCTGTCCCAGCTGTGCTCCCTCCCAGTTTCCTTTGTATCCTCAGCGGCAGAGCACGAGACAAGGAAAAATAAGACCTTGACTGAGGATAAACACAGCTTAGCAAAACCCAAAACATCAGTTTGTTATCAACACCATTCTCATTCTGATACCAAAACACATCATTTTAGCAGCTGCTTTGTGAGAAGAAATTAACTCTACTCTGGCTGAGACCAGGACATTAAGCAAGGTCAGATTTGCTTTTTCTGTATAAACTAATACATGTAATAAGCATAACAAATGGTTTTTTTTCATTTTATGGATTGTGAGTTTACACCATTTCTGATAACTTTGATAGACTATTTTTCAGGTGAATTTAATACGAACAAATAATACCAGATCAAGAACATCCTGGGACAAGTTTCTTCCAAGAGACTGGTTAGTTGTTAGAGCCAAATACAAAATGAAAAAATTGAAACAGCTTTAGAAAATGGAAATGGATTACAAGTTTGAGGTACTGAAGTTAACTGCAAAACATGTACTGAGTAAATTAGGGGCCTCCTGTGTCTGCATCTAGATGAGCTTTTGCTACTCTGACGCAGTTAAAAAGCATGGCTTACTGTTTGCCTTGTAGAAGTGAGTAACAGGTCTGACATAATATAACTGCCTGGAAAATTAATTAATTATTCCTCCCCTTGCTAGCTCCTCTGGCTGCAGTGATGAAAGATGATTCCGGTAAGGCCAGAAAACATTGTATTTTTACTGAAGGAAACTTAAACCATGAGCAAAATCAGTTTTCTCCTGAGAAACTATAAAATTGTTTTAACTTAAATCTTTCAAAATTTTCCAGGTTTTATCTACGAACAGTTAAAATTATCCTAGTAAGTCCCCTTTGCCAAAGTAAAAAAATACAAGCAAACCAACAAATATGTTTGATTTTCTGTGATCTATTACTATTTAACAGCTGATTTTTTCTCATTTAAATTACAATCTCATTTCTCTCCTGTTTGTCTTCAATTGTCATAGAAAAGAGGAAAAAAATTTGCAATAAACTGTTTTACATCCTTTTGTGTCCATGTTTTTGCTAGATAAACACATCCTTTCACAATAATAAAAATTATTAAATCTATGTGGTTCAGTGTAACATGGGCAGTACTGTGATTTAACAATAATGCTCTACATTTTTTCAATGTCAGTTGATGCACAAATAGGGTATTCTGTTTCTTAGCTTCCTGTCTACATTTTTTTGCAGACTTCAGGGTTGTTGGCATAATGTTTCTAGGTAAAATTAACTTCATTTTACCTTCTCTGATTTTGCTGTTTTTGCAAAGGAGGAAAAAAGAATCCAGTGTTGTGGAAGCAAAATAGTTAATGTCTCATAGGCCTCTACAGGTCTCCCTACTTAAGAAACATTTGCAGCTAAGGGTCTTGCCAGTCAGCAGGATTTATTTGCAGAGGAGTGGATTATTCATAAAAGGAGTAGATTATTTGCAAATGGATATACTGCACAGATCCTACTTATCTGGAGGATTTAAATCTCTGTTGTTACCTATCATATCCTGCTTATCTGACACAGTTTTGACAAAGAAGGAGTTGTATAACCTGCATGCCAGGTATTATCAGCTTTGTGTCTGCCTCCTTTGGACAGAGCTCCTATCAACAGCAATGGTCACTCTGCCATTCTGTGCTCTCTCCTATAGCTGTAGTGATAAAATGCTTCTATTCTGATTTGATCTAAATTGTAGTCCAGGTTTTTTCTGCAACAGAGACCAAAGAAACCTGGAAACAGGAAAATAGTATCTGTTCCTCTCAGCTCACAGGGCCACCAAAGCCACCATGATGTCAAATTCCATCATCTGTGTATCCCCTTTTCTGAGCTGTTCTTTTTTCATGCAGCCTAAAGTATTCCTTTTGGTAAGAATGCATTACTTGATGTGAATTTTTTTACATAGTTTACTGTGTACTTGGGGCAAGGGAAGAGTGATCATTGAAATGACATACTTCTTTGGCCTTTCCTTAATTTGCTTGCACTTTCTGCCTTTTTTTTTTTTTTTTTTTTTTTTTGTCATGTTGCCACATAGAGCAAGTTATAAATATACAATCAAATTAGAGGATGGCTTTTGATAATGTAAACATCCAAAAGTCTTTTTTATCTTGATGGCATGAGGCAACTTGTATTGAGAATCTCATGGAAATAAAGATTCTGGGGACATATAAATAGTAAGAGGCCTGTAATAGTAAATTTCCTGTAGCATACTGTACTCATTTATAAATAGAACAGCTTTAACGTCTGAAAAGCAAACTGCTCCCCACCCCATCCTGTGTGAGCAAGGATGACAGCCATGTGATACAGTAGGTAAACTTGTCTTTAACTATATAGCTCATTTCACACTGTTGGTCTCTAGGCACAATTTAGAAGGCCTCCTGGGACATTCTGAGCATCCCAAAACCTGATGCAAACTGAATAAACAAATCACAATAATGTTGCAAAGTTCAAAGCAAGGAGCTGAGATTTTTTATTATGAAATAAAATAGATTCACCCATTTGCACACAAACTGTCATATCCACCATCTGTCAAGTTTAGCAGCTTCTTGGAAGCTGCTAAATGTGTATTTCCACTTAGTCTGGAGAGAATTACCTGAGGTAAGACAGAGGGCAAGAGACAGCCTTTGGTGGCCTCTTCACATTTCCGGAATTGTCATTTCCTAGGTGTCCTGAGAAGCTGCAAGTGGAAGTGAGCTTGATGAAGTTCTAGTGTGAGTGCCACCAGCAGCTGTCAGTCTCACACCCATTTTGCTGGTTTTGTCTTGTAGCTTTTCAGGGAGGCACGAGTTCTTATCCAGAGAGCCCTCTTGTCAGATATGCCTGGAAATGT
The DNA here is from genome assembly GCA_013401135.1 of Cettia cetti. Lineage (NCBI taxonomy): Eukaryota > Metazoa > Chordata > Aves > Passeriformes > Sylviidae > Cettia > Cettia cetti. Next base: position 127,685 of record VZUI01039679.1, read on the forward strand.
CTGCCCTGGCCGTAGGGACCTGATAGGGCTTTGGAACACAGGAATGAGGCCTCTGTGGCTGGTATGAAACACTGGTAAGAAGCATGAGAAAAGAGATAAAGGGGTGGGGTTGGCAGTGGAACTACAATAACCCTAGACATGAATTCTTGTGCCACAGTGCTCCTGGAGAGAGCACTGGGTGAGGATGGCCCATTGTGATGTTACCTAGTGCTGGATAGTCCAAAGTAACTGATGTCACCAAGGGATGTACTGATGGTACCAGATGATAAATAGTCTACACCCAATGAACCAACACAATGCTTATTCTTCAAAATCCACTGACCTGTGGAACTGCACAATGCCCATTGTGTAAGAAGGAGAACTGGAAGTCCACCAGCCCCAGTCTTGTGCCAGTTTCACCTGGTGTCAGTGAGCTAGCTGTAACATTGGGGTCGCCCAGCAATAAGGATCATCCAATACACCCCTAGGAAGAAGAATGCATGCATGAAGGGAAGGGAAAATGTGTTCACGATTTTGGGGAACTGATAACCATATTTATGTTTATTCTTGAAAAAATAATACAAATATGTATGTAAAATACAGTATGTAAGCAGAAACTTTACTGTACTCAGCATACTCAGTGTTTGGAGGGGATATCCCCTTGTGCATCGAGCTAAGTAAAGAATGCTTGCTTCTTAATGTATATTGGTGTTAGGGAGTTTTTAATTTTTACTGAATTTTTTGCAACACTGAGATGTCCCTCAGTGACAGTCTGTGATGTTGGCTACTGACTTTCCCCAACTGATAGATTGTGACTTTACTGTTTTAGCTCACTGAGTCGCACCCAGTCAGCTGATGCCTGGATTCCAGCTGAGTCAATTGTTGAGGTTTGGAGTGTTGAGTGAGGCCTTTGGTGCTAGTGTTGTTTGAAGGGAGTTTTTTGATGCTGGCCTTAGTGTCAAACACCAGATCCATCAGAGGAACTTCCTCAGCCGTGGCAGGTTCAGGCAGCTGAGGCACCCAGGAGTGCTCTCAGCAGCAGAGGTGAGTTGGAAGGGGTGGTTACCTTACAGGGCTGGGAGGGTTTATTTCTTAAGGGACCTGGGCACTTCCCCAGGGCAGATGATGATTGCAACGTCTCTTCCATTCCTAGTGTGACACCCACTGCTGCAGCACACAACAGCTCCCAGCATCTCGCAGCTTCCACTATTCCACTGCAGTACAGGGCATGGCCATGGAACTGGGCAAGTGCTGTCCCACATGCCTGGACAGCTGGGACAATGCCCCCTATCCATGCAACCTGCACAGGCTGAGAGCAAGCCCAAGTGCCCCTCTGCAAGACAGAGAACCTCTCCATTGTGTGCTCAGGGCAGGTGGACCATGACTTTGCGGAACATGTTGTCACACTATCAAGGAAATTATATGGATGAAAAATACAGAATCTTTGTATTATTAACAGTGCTATTTGCATTGCTATCCCCATCTGTGCTTTCTCCCCCTTTCCCTGGTGCATGGCCTCTGCTTCCTCATGTATTGTCAACCGCTATGGATTAGCAGCTTGAGAGAAGGGGTGAGTCGATGCAGCAGCCTCAGGCCAGGAGGAGTGGCAAGTTAATGCTGCTGGGTCCTTCTACATTTGCCAGGTACAATTTTGTTGTTCCCCCAAAGGCAAATGCTCCCCAGCTTCAGACCTGCATCTCTGCACCTGATCCCAGGTCAATGGTCCCAGACCAAGGTCTTAAGGACCACTGTGTTCCAGGGCCTATCACTCCGCATTCTGAGGCTCTGCTCTCCTACCAGCCTGCATTACTTGGTGCAAAGTTGCCATAACAGCAACCAGATCCCTCCTACACAGAGTCACAAGTTGGTGCTTCTCTCTGCACCCCACTGGGGCCATACTCTGCCAGGGCAGGAGCCCAAAAAGTTCAGCAAGGGGGAAGCACTAAGTCCTGCCCCCGTGGAACTCCCAGGCACTCCCAGCACATGCAGTTATCCAGCAGAAAGCCAGCTTTGCAGACAAAGCCCTGGAGGTTGTGGTGGGCATCCTGGACTGCTTTAGGAGTTTTGCCAGCAGGATGAAGAGTCTGATTCTTTACTTGGAGCACTGTGTTTGGTTCTGAGCTCCCCAGTACAAGAGAGCTGCACGTGCTGGACAGAGTCTAGCAAAGGGTCATGAAGATCATCAGGGGACTGAAGTATCTCTCCTTGGAGGATAGGCTGACCAAGCTGGGATGGTTCACCCTGGAGACTAGAAGGCTCGGTGAGGGTGCAATGTGCAAAAAGGCCTGAACCTGAAAGGTCCTAAGAAGGATGCTGCAAATAAGATGGAGCCAGGCTCTTTCCAGCAGTGTCTTGTGATAGGAGAAAGAATATTGAAGAGTATATTGGACATGATTCTGGGTAAGTGGCTCTCACTGTCTCTACTGAACCAAAAAACCTTGATGAGATGACATCCAGAGATCCCTTCCAAGCTCAACCTTTGTGTGATTCTATGAAAGAATTTAAGTTATGTAAAGAATCTAGTCTAATAATTTCATTTTGCAGATATTAAATAAAAAAGTAAGGAAGGTAGTACAATTCTGCTTTGCTTATACTTGTTAGTCGTCTGCAGAGACATACTGGAATGTATGATACAAGTCTAGTTTCTGCTATTAGGCAAATGACTGAAATCTAGGACTGTTAGGGAAGACTCACAGCCATTATGCTACAGAATAAATGTTTTCTTTCTCTTCTGCTGATCTTGTAGTTCTTTTTCAGCTGAAATTCTTCCATCTTCTTCACCTTACCTTTTACTTCCCAGTGTTGTCCTTGTTTTCAATGATAAAAACCACCACCTTTAAAATAATTTATTCACAACGGAACAAAAACAGTAACAAAATCACAAAACACTACTTCTATTATTAGAAAGAAACCAAGTCTTCCCTCTGGTTGAGCCTTACTCCAAGTTATTTTCTTCATGATCTTCTTTTTCTCTAACAGATGAAGTATGTTTATGTTTTCAGGCTATCTGTCCATAGTCATCATCTTCCTTTTACAGTGTCTTTAATCTTTTTCTCCAGTGTCGATGACATTCCAATCTTTCCATAAAGTGCCAGAGTACTGTATGACCAGCTCAAAATTATGTCCTACAAATGGAGTAAACAAAATAAAATATATAGTATGTGAATGGAACAAAGTCCATAACCTTAAATAATGCATTCTAATCTAATTAAACCATGTAAACTATTATGCATTAAAAAAAAGTGTTTTACATAATGAAAAAGTAATGGTCTGCAGATTTTCTAATTATGAATACCATAATAATACCTCAGGAAATATTAACACATATATACATAAAACATATATAAAAATATGTTTTATAAAAAAATTAAATACACAAACAGGAACCAGGCAATCCACATGTATTGAACAATCTTTTAAAAAGCTGTTTAGCTTGTACTTTTGAGTTTTGGAAATTAAGAAGTTGGTCCACATGATTTAAACTGTCAGTCAACAGTGGGTATGCATTTTCATTAATGTAATCTTCCTCAATCAAGTAGGCTGCCAGCACCGCATAAAATACTGTCCTTTTTCAGCATTTACATTTTATAACAAGAATGTCCTCTGATATTTGTATGACTAAACTTAAAAAGTGTGTTAGTCATAAAAGGCTTTTGTTTCTGTTGCAGAGACTACATGACAATGTCAGATAAATGTTACAGATATGTTTGCTGTGTGCTGCATATACTGTATTTAGGAGCATATGGTAACACTGCTAAATTGCTTCTGAAACAGTAATTTCAACAGATTAGCCCTTTCCCTCAGTACAATGCTCTGTCTTTCTGCTTATCACCCTTTTAAGCATATAAACCACCAGTGCATAATTGACTTCTTCATCTTTTAACAATTAACTCTCAATACAGACAGCAAGTACACTTTGTTCCAAAATACAGTGTTTAATTCCCTTTCACTCACATGATTCAAGATAGCTGCAAAGCAAGGAGCTACAGAACTGAGGACCTGTGGCATCCAGGAGACAGAAAGGAGTCACCAGTGGCACACTGTAGGCGTGGAGCTTCCAGAACATCTGCTTGGACAACACCAACTTTTTCAGACAATCTATGCAACCTCCCTACAAGTGATACACAGAGGCAGAAAGGATACAGTTGCATACAGGTCTTAACAAAAATACACAGAAAAAAAGGTTAGTAAGCAAATGCTTTCATTTATCATTCAGATGCTGGAAAAAGAATGGAAAAGAAACTCATCTATATTATAATGCCTATCTTTCTTTTATAGATAATTTATTTTACATAAAAAATGTCCACTGCATGCATCAGAAGTCAATTTAGGGATATCCTTTTTTTTGTCTTACATTAAGATTTTCTGAAGCTCTGCTTCAATCAGAGAAACATCTCAGTCTATTCCTATTAATTATACAGTATGGTGAACTTCGAAACTCAGATTTTGCTGCTTATTGCTTAGATTGCTTTTAGCAAAAGGTAGCATGTTGTTTCACAGAAAAAGCTGACAGATTGCTAGGAAAACAGAATTTTTACCTTAATTCTTGGTAAATATTTGGGCTCCCTGTATTTAGAAACCTTCCCTGTTTGTCATTATTCATGTGGTTGCCAGAAATTGCTGAAAAATAGTCCACTGTTTATTTTGATACCATTAACTACTTCCTTTTGAATTTTATTTCATTTTCTAATGAGACAGCTAAGAACAGTCAATAGATACTTAAGATTATCAGTTTTGATTAAAAGGAAATGTTTTCAATCCTTGTGATTGCAGAGGAGCAGCCGAAAAGAAAAAAACAGATGAACAAAGCAGAGAGAGTAAGTAAACAAAACGTTGCTTTTCCCTGCTTTCTGACCCAATGCCACAAAAAAAGCCATGACAAACCAAAACTAGTGAGTTTGGTGACCAATTAAGTAATGAATTACATTTAAATTTTGTACTTCCAAATTTCAAAGCAGAGGTTATGTGGCGATTGGACATAACAATCTTTTAAAATACTGTTTCTACCTTGCAAAGCTCATATGAGAGAAGGTCTTCTGTTTTTAAGGTCACTGTAATATTAACTATGAGAGTAGTTATAGATTGTCTTTGTTTCTTAGGTATTTCAGAGACATCTCAGATGCCTTAGAGAGCTAGGACATGAAGGCATAGAGGCCACACACAGGCCTTTTTACATTCCTCTGGGACTGGAGAACATGTCTGGATAGTCTTGCTAGTTCATTAAATGACTGAATTCTTGTGCTGTTGCTCTCTCCAGTACATTCCTTGCCTCCCAGAGTAACCCTTCTTGTGCAAGCAAAGCTTCAGACATATTGTAGCTCTGTGTCTGAGGACAGCTTTGCTGTCCTGTTTTCCTTTCCTCTAAGGGAATAATGCCAGATCAGAGCCAGGCAAAGAAAAAGGGAGCTCCAAATGAGAAGAGCTAGCAAACAGTTCCATTGGAATAATACTTCTTTGGCATAGAATACTCTCAACAGATAAATAGATTAAGACTAAGGACTGGAGATAACCAGACTGCATATTCTTTAAAATAAGGCTAAAGGTATCACTCAGTTATTCTGAGATAATTGTTCAAATGCAATTTCCAAGACTTCAGGTAAATTTACCAGAGACAACATGAGAAAATATCCTAGAACATCCAAAGCTGAATGGAGCTCTGAGCAACCTGGTCCAGTGGGAGGCAGGGAGGCTGGAATTAGGTGATGTTTAAGGTCCCTTCCAACCCAAATCATTCTATGATTCTGTAATTCTTTATGAACTTATTCGAGTGAGTTAATTTCTGACCATGCAGAGATAAAAATTTCAGAACAGGTGCAAAAAAATTCCTTGGAAACTTGGTGAAAATAATGCAAACAAGAGATAACACAATCAGATTTCATACTTTGACTGACAGCCTCCAAAAAACCCCAAAAGCCACAAAACAACCAAAAAACCAAACCATGCCAGAACTCAACAGTAGCTCAGTAGCTGATCTTGTAAGGATACAAAGGATTTGCTTAGACTGCAAATTAAGCATGCATTGGATACCTCCTTGGAAACAACTGGTTTGCATTTACAGCAAAAGCAAGACCTACTTACCACAGTATGTGAATTTTTTTCCAAAGTGTTTTGAATTTGTCTTAATTTGAGAAAATATTTCATTGCTCTGAGCAGCCCCTTCATTTGGAATGTAATTTTATTTTGTGTGTATGTACTGCTTGTGAATTCTTTGGGGAAATCTTACAAGCAATTATCAAAAGCAAGCTAGGTTGTATTGCCAGAATACTGCAGTCAAAAGCAAGTATCGGGTCTTCACTCCAAGCATACAGCAGGTGACAGCAGTATGATTTCTGCATTGCAGCTGGCTGAGAGATGTATGCCCTTTCACAATAGTCACTCTTTCCTAAAATTCACTCCTTCTTCTTCTACATTTTCCCTTTATTTTCTTCTCCATAAAGAATATTTTACTCAAACAATTCTAAAATTCTAAAGCATTTGTGGGCCTTTCAAATCACATTCAAGTGTGAAAAAAGGTGAATCAAAACTAATCCTGACACAGCTTTGAGGACGAATTTTTTTCCTTATAGCCTGCTTATTTTTTCCTTTGTTTTATTCTGCTTTGAGTTCTCACTTATACACCATGGCTTTTGGCAATAGCAGTACCATAAGAATGCTAAAAGAAAACTAAGGCTGAAGCCTAGTCTAACATAATCATGCCTTTTATTTATTTTCTCTTAAGATTATGTGTTTATTGGTTCAGTTCATGAAGTCTCCCAATTCGACTTTGCACAGAGGTAGCAAATTTACTGGTTGACTCATTTTAGCAAATCCTGCATGCTTGCATGTGCCAAAGAAAGCTGAGTAAAGGTTTCCAAATCGTAGACAACCCACGACACTCAGGAGGTCTTCTGTTTGTGCCCTAACATTCTGAGAAAGTCAGGAAATCAGTAAGGAAGCCAAATGAACTGAAACACAGGGTCTTTTAATGGCACATCTATTGTAAGACTAAACTTGCAGCTACTTTAATTGTTTCTAACGTAGAAAGATAAGACATTTGGCCTGATAGATAACACAGTGTAATCAAGAAGAATTGGCAGATTTCAAGGTAATTAAGAAAGTCTCTTTACAAATTAAAGACTTCAGAAATTGATGGGTTAAGAATTTTTGTTTAGAACATTAAAACATTGTGCCTTCCATGCTTTAACTGTATGTTTATGTGCAATTAATGCCACAATGCTTTCATTTTTAAGCTGCTCTTTTTTAATACATCTTGTGTGTCATGCATTTCATATGCTTTATGGTACATACAAGATCTTGCTTTCTGCAAGAATTCCACTGAATTTTACAGGTATAATCATTGAACATTGCTTAAAATGTAAACAAGCTTGAGGAATATACCAAAGGTACAACTTGTCTGTAAGATATTTCTAAGCTACAGAGTGAAAGCCACCCCATTTAGAAGAGGCTCTCAGTTTGCTGAAGTGTTCCTGAATCATAGATTGTCACATAAGACATTTCAAGTATTTGTAGTAATTGTTGCTGAAACTTCAAAAAGGAGACAGGTCAATGCTACATGTATTCTGTTCTAGGGATCTTGCATGATCTTCACAAATCCTCCACTATGACTGTTTGAAAGTATGACACTTAATTTTTGCCTGAAATACTTTGGAGAAGTTAATAGTTGTTATGCTATAAGGGTTGTTTTCCAAACCTCAGTATAGGTTTGTGAATGGTTTTTTTTGAGACTGCAGACTGCAATTGTAAAAAATGTAAATACCATAAATATTGCAAAGTTATTAATCACCATGTATTGCAAATGCCACAGAATCGTATGGTGAAAATTGGATACTTCAGAAGATACAGAAGTTTCACAGTATGCTGCCTGCAATTTGTGTATGTTCATCAGGCTGTTCAAACTTCTGGTCTCAGATAGTCTCAAGTTCTATCAGACCAAAAAATACAACTTAGGCAACAATGAACTTTTGGTTGTATCTTACGGGTGTATCATACGTCCATATTGTACATATGATAGTAAATGTTTGGTGTGTTTGTTTCCATCTTTTTTAGGATTTGCCATGGAACAGTAAAAAACTAGACATAATTTTGATTACAAGTTCAAAATCCTGCACAATCCTTTTTTACTCTTAACCTGCTTTTTCTTTTCTGTACTTTTGTGGGTATTTTTATTCTAGTAAATGCTAGTAAGGTATTTTGAACCCTTCTCAAATTAATTGGTGGAATTGTAATTAGCTTATTGACTTCCAGTCTGTGTCTTAAAACTCAGTGTTAAATATTATAAAGTATGTGTTTTATATGTCTGAGATCACTAAATCTCTTTTTGCCCAGCTCCAAGCATGGTATGCACGTGGCTTTCGACAGTTGCTGGAGGAATAGTGGTGCTGTGTGTCTCTCTGAAGATCTTTCTCCCCTATTTCTGGGAAGATCTGATCTATTTCTTGAGGCGAAAGAGGTCAAAGGCAACAGTAAAAAAGTGGACAAAAACTGGAATTCACTCCATAATTGACCTTTTCATGCAGACAGTGGGGAAAAAACCGCACAAGCCATTCCTTATCTATGAAGGGACTGTGTACACTTACCAGGACGTGGACAGGAGGAGTAACAGGGTAGCACAGGCCTTCCTACACTATGGGAATCTGAAAAGAGGTGACATTGTGGCCCTGCTTATGGGTAATGGACCTGACTTCATCCATGTCTGGTTCGGGCTGGCCAAGCTGGGCTTCATCGTGGCCTTTCTCAACACCAATATCCACTCAAGATCTCTGCTGCACTGCATTAATACATGCGCAGCAAAAGCACTGGTCATGGGAGAAGGTAAGTTCTGTGTTATGTTTCACTTACTGCTCACTTTCCACTGTTTCCTGCTTTTGTAAAAAATAGAAAATCAGAGCCCTTCAAAGCTGCAAGCTCTTTATATATACACCCACTGAAAAGGAGGGAAGAAAGGGAGGGGGAAAAGTAAGGAAAGAGATTGTGTTGTCTAAAAAGGAGAGAGAAGAGATAATATTTAAATTTCAAGGGCATAAGTACAACATAAGTCCCATGCAATTAATTAGTAGAAAAAAACTTAAATCTGGAACTCTCCAAGTACTGTACAAGTTACCAGAAGCAATAATCATGCATCATCAAGAAAACAGCTTTGGGAGATACTTTAGTATAATTTTGTTTCCATTTCTTTTTATTGATTTATGTGGCTTACATAAAACCTCACTGACTACAGGAAGACACAGATTCCCTTTGTAGTCATGATTTCCTTTAACTCAAAATACCTACAAAAAATTTATGTTACTTTATAACTACTTCAAAGTAGTGATCCCAAAGTAGCATTGCTTGGAGCAAAGATTACAGCACAACAAGCTGCAGTTTTGTCCCTGTTCATGGCATATTATGCAACACTAGGCAATTTACTTAACGTTCTACTCCTGTTTTTCCATCTTTTATACAGGTTGGCAATACTACAGTAATTCCATATGAACCTGTGAGGGTTTGTTATTTGGTATGTGCACCAAGCTTTGAAACAAATGTGATTAAATTAAATCCTATGTCTTAGCATCCCCAAAGTTCATGGTGTTTTACCAATTACAATTAAAGCCACATGAGAAATACAGGGAAATTAAACATCATGATGATTTTTTTCACTGTCCAGTATGCAGGTTAGCCCTCCTATGGCTGCAGTAGGTTCATACAGTGGTATGCTGTATAATTTCAGTGCTGGTAATCAGGTCTGTAGATGTATACTTATTTTAATAATTAGCATGGATTTGGTTGGTTGGTTTGTTTTTTAACTTGGCAGATTGTTTGGAATCAACAGAGAAAGAATTTATTTTCGATCTCTTGGAAAATAATGTTGCTGTCTGGCTGATGAGCACCAGTTCTCCCTCTCAGCATGTTCACACTCTACTAGACAAATTAGACAAGGTGCCTGATAATCCTGTTCCAGCTCATCTGAGAGCTGTCACTGACACCAGAAACACAGCTCTGTATATCTTCACATCGGGAAGTACAGGTGAGGATATGTACTAACAAAGTACAGCTAAACCTCTGAAAATTAAGGCAATATAAATTTAGCAACAAGACACAAAAAGACAGAAGTTTACCAGAGTTTCTAAGGACAAGGAGGAAATAATTTATTTAGAAGCACCATACACTTTAAACTTTTTTTTTTTTTTTTTTTTTTTTTTTTTTTGCATAACAAGGGTGAAATTTCAGTTACTGAACCTTCACATAGACATTCCATTGCTGAAATAAATTTCTTGAATATAAAGCAAATAATGTAAGTCTCTAAGAGTTGCTCAGAAAGGAAGAACAGTGGAACCTCTGCTTTTGATTCTGAAATGGGAGTTATTTTTAGAGTGGAAGAAATGGGGAAATCTATCCACTACTCAATCCAATAACTTTGTAGAAGTTATTTCTATTGCAAATAGAAACTGAGAGACACCATGGCTTTTCAGAAGTTCTCCTATTCTCGCTTTCTGGCAAGGGAAACCTTGCAAAGTTGGCCTGCCTGTGAAGGGCATGGACTTTGTCCCCCAGACAAAACAGACGTGGCAGGAGGGTTGGGACTACATTATCTTTAAGGTCCCTTCCAACTGTAATTTTATGACTGACTAGCTTTACAGGCAGAAAGAGTGAAGGAGCTGAGAGACTAAAGAGATACAAAACAGTGAAGGAAAGGATAAAGATTAAGAAGGGACTATTCTCCCTGTACATTCCCAACATAATTCTACTTACAGCAAAATTATTAATGCATGCAGTACATTTATAGTTATTTGCCCTTTCCCTTTGACAGGTTTCCCAAAAGCTGCTGTCATCACTCATCGAAGAACTCTGGCTGCCTCCTTAGTATTTTCTCAGTGTGGTGCAGTTTCTCAGGATATCATGTATGTCACTCTTCCCTTGTACCACATCAGTGCTTCCCTTCTTGGCATCAGTGGATGCATTCAGTTAGGTAATATTTACCTTCTAGTGAAGTTTCATTAACTTGAAAAGGATATAACATGTTAGTATTAGATGAATAACTGGTTGGTAACTCAAATATTATGTTTACCAAAACACTTGTGTAATTTTAACATCATTATCGTCTCTCCCATTTGCAGGCAATAACTAAGGTGTATGCATAGTTTTTGAAGCTTAGAACAGACATTAATTTTGTGTAAATCCGACAAAGAATGACTTAGGTTCTGTGTACTGTTAGCACCACTGCACGTGTTCTGTAGGTATAACCTGAAATCATATTTGTGCCCTATGCCAAAGTCTCTAAAGGCACTTGGACAGGCATCTGAGGCTTGATTTTTAGTTTCAGAAGGTAAAAATGCATTGTGGAAGCCTTCAGAGGAAGATTGAGTAAGTACGTTGCAGAACTTTTTCAGTCTCTATTTGAGTAAGACCTACTGAGTTAGATTCATCATAATAAAGTGAAAAAAGGAAGAAGGAAAAAACCTCCCCTTTTAAATTTGATAATGGCAGTTATTCGTAGAGAGCTAACATCCAGATATTTCCCAGGTATGTCCTTCTTTTCTGTCCTTAAGAGTCTTGCCCAGGTACTGGGTTTTGGCATGCTAAGTATATAATTGGAGTGCTTTAAAAGAAATTTCAGTGTTTTGTTTATTCAGGAACAAGGCAGTCAAGCATGCTGGCTTACAGTAGCTGCTGACAAGACTGCTTCTGCCTAACAGAAACACAAAGGGGATGGGAAAATGAAGAGGTTTGAGGCTATGAATTGTCTCAGAACAGAAAATGTAAGGTAACAACTTTCTTAGAGGTTCAGATAGAGACTTGGGAGTCTGGGATTTGAATGACAAAGCTTTGAGGAGGATGAGGATGAAGAGCTCTGAGAGGTTTCAAGATATGGGGATCAGGCAAGCTGGGAACAAGTGGACTAGAAGGGATTTAAAACTTGGAAGGTCCTGAGAAGCTTCACACAGGAAAAACAGGACTTGGGCAAAAAAGGATTTTCGAAAGGATAAAAACAGGGAAATTTATAAATTCTTGACTGACAACACTTAGGGAGGGATGGGGTGTCAGATACAAGAGGTGTAGAAAGAGGTGGCTTTTGGAATGGAAAGTTCTGAAAGAACATCAGGGTCACAGAAACAAAAGAAGTGTGGATTCCCAGTTGTCAAGGAACAGAAAAAGGAAAGTGAAATGGAAACATCAAAGACTCACCCCGTTTCCTTTCCATGACTTGTCACACAAATAGAGAAACTGTGAGCTACCATTTCCCCCACCTCAAGATATTTTTTCAGAGTTAAACCAATTCATGATCTTGACAGAAACAGAATGTTTAGGCTGTGACCTATTCCTAACAATGGAAGATGGTTAAAAGATTTGCTTCTGTTGCTTCTGCTACTCTAAGTTTTTAGTTCCTACTCAGAAAAAGAAGAAAGTCACAATAGTGCAAGTCACATTTAACAGACAGATCCTGTTGGAAATAGCTTACGATTAATTTAATTAGCTGAATTTATCAGTAATTGAATTAAGAGAATGACTATTTTTTGTTGTTGTTCTTACAATAATGTTAGAAGACAAGGGTTTATTTTAAAGGTTATTTTGAAATTTCTTATCTGTTTTCATCACATAGGAGCAACCTGCGTTTTGAAGAAGAAATTTTCTGCCAGACAGTTTTGGAATGACTGTAGGAAATACAATGTTACCATGTTTTTATATATAGGAGAACTCTGTCGCTACCTCTGCAATCAGCCCTGTGTAAGTTCTGTTTGCAAATGCAGTTTTAAGATATAGCAAATCTGAAAGTCAGATAGATTTACCCATTTCTGAACAGTATAGTATTTTCAATGTTTGATAGTTCTTTCCAGTGTATACAGAATTTAGGTCTTGTGTTTCTTGCTGTTACCAGTAGCAATCAAGTTTATATCAGCAAATTAAGTGGTGACAAAGGAACAAGCCTGGCAGGACAGGACAATTAAACCCTTACACTCACAGAAGTGCCTCTGCAGAGCCAAGCTTGTTGACTTTTCCTCGGAGTGATCAGCAAGTCTCAGGTTAGTCAGGAAAAGGTAAAAGCTGTAAAAGCTTAATCATACTCGACGACCAAACAAAAGTCCAAACCAGATTAAATTATTAAACAATTTCAGTGCTCTGTTCTAAAGAAGTTACTTACCAAGAGAGGCCTATTATGTTCAGCATTTAATGGATGATAATTAATTTTTAACTTTGAAACTGATGAATGAGTTTTTATTAGTTTGAATCTTTTTCTTAGAAGTCTTCCAAAGGCACATTCTGTTCCATCCCTGTACATATGATGATGGATATATCTTTGTAAAGCCAAAGTACTAATAGTGTGGTCCAAAATCCTGGTTCCCCTGGGATAACAGTCCTAAAGACCACAATAGCTAAATCATGGTCAGGTTTAGAACAAAGTCAAATGTCACCAAACAGTGACAAGTAAGTCTGAAAATATTTCTTAAGTTGCAACTCTCATTTGCCAGTGACAGTTGGAAAGCTTGGTTAATTTTTTAAATTTTATACTTGGGAGTTAGGATATTGCTGAAGGGAGGTGACAAGAAGTACTCCTACATACCTCAGAAAACATAATGTACAAGCACTAAGTTTAAATGATCTCCAATGGCATTGATCAGAGATTGACTCAAGGACTAGGAACAAGTGAACATCTGAAATTACTCTCCAGCAGGTTTGAACAGAATCTTGTTACTGGATGGTCTGGATGTAGGAGAGGAATCAAAGACAAAAAGTAATAAAGGGCAGAAGACAGGATAGCTGTTGGCCAGAACCCAAGCCTGTACAAACACTATATCAGTAGCCCATGGATCAAAAAACCACAAAGGAAAAAATAGCTAGGCCAAACCAGTTGTGTAAAGGTTACTCCTGTAGGAAAAAGCAACGGAGAACTTTCTTTTCTTGAGTCAATAACAAAAATTGAAACAAGAAAAACCAGATGGAACTGGTAAGATGGAAAAACAGAGAGATGGCCTAGATGAGTTGAGGAACGTGAGGTTGCTAACAGAAGTGGATCAGGTACCAGGAGTTCTGTCACGATCTCATATCTTATTAGACTATGACCACATATAACATATAACCAGATGTTATATACATATATAACATGTAACCTCCACATAAAACCTCTGCTGGTACCTCTGCTGGTTCTTCCACACTGAAAGAAACCCATAGGTTTCTAATAGGTCTGGTGTGGCTCAGGACTGGTGCTGAACATGAGGGACCTGTTGGAGAATGTGCCATGTCACACACACGGTGTCTGTCCTTTCCTGCTTTCACTGAGCATGCCCAGGTCTCACAAACTGAGAAAGAACCTGGATTTAGAAACTAGGAGGCACTCGAGGATTTCTTGGTGTAGACAGAAACACTGTGACTAATTACATCTACTGCAAGATAACCAGTTTCATGTACCTATCAGAAGAAAATATTAAGCTCATAGAAGATAACAAAACAATGGTAAAGTATGTCAAAGATGGTTTTTAAAGGAGACCACGTTACTTTTAAATATAGATATTTAAAATTCAAGGTAGTTCAGGGAAATGCTGCAGATTGTTGTACCAGGCATGAATTAAGGTAAGAATAACAGTTTCTCCTATTGCTTGTAATCTCTCAAACTCTTGAGCTTTACTTCAAGTCTTACAGTATCACAAAATATATTGGGGAAAAAGCCAAAACCCATCATTTCACCCTGCAGACAAAATACTGCAGAAGGGACAACATTATACATGAAGGAAGTCTCCCAGTCAGCCTTGCAGCTGGTTTATAATTGCGTTGAATTACATACATGTGATCAAAACATTTATTCCTTCATATCTACCATTAAAATTGCAAAAGAAAACACATCTGATTAGGCAGAATCAGGGAATATCAAACTCTTGTTTGACTCCTGTGTTTAACAAGTGAGGTTTAGTCTGCATTACTGTTGATTCTATTGTGGCAATTAACCTGCCATAAAATGCAGTTCTGGATCAAATGAAGTTGTCTGTTAATACATAGTTTACAAAACAATTTTATGTGAACATTTTTGAAAGGCAACAATTTGAAACCCTGCTAAAACATTTCAGTGTTATTACAAGGCAAAATTCCATCTTTAAATCATCTTAATATTATTTAGAAATCAAACATAATTATACAGTTTTAAAGATCAGAACACTGCAACAAAACCAAAATGCATTTATTTGGTTTGAAGAAACCATTCCTGTTGGCCTGAAATATGTTTATTTTCTGCTGAAATTCAGCCATAAGAGTAACTTAGTTATGCAATCCTAACTACACCTCCAAAAAAGTGAGGGCTTCTGAGTCTTGACTACTGTCCTATAGATAGGGTGCTGAGCAGTTTTGCTCCCATGCAGAGAGCACTTATGTAAGTAACTTTTGAATAGTTTACCACAATAATTATATCATTGTCATGTAACAATAACACATTAGCAATGACATTTCGACTGCAGATTTTATTATCATCTTTTGGTGAACTTGGATTTAAGATTAAAATTGAACCTAATCATATGAGATATTGTAAGTAGCTTTGAGTTTTCTGCTGCTTTTACAGGTTTCATAAGGAACATGGCAGATGTGCAAAATTTTCTGCCAAGTATCATTACAAAAAGAGTTGACCATTGTGTATCACAAGTGGCACAATTTTGTTGATACAGGAAAACCTCTCTTTGGTGGGAAAGAAACTTCCATTTTATGGGAAATGTTGCTTCCTTAAAACCTATTTATTTACTGCTAAAATCTTTTAAACTTTGTAATATACATCCTAGTTATAGAGTTCATAAATGAAAATTCAAAGAATTACAGAAATAGTTTTCACCCTGCCAAACTCCCTCAATGTCAGACTAAGATTTCTTATGCTTTTTTGTGTGATTTATAAAAAAAATATACTGTTCAATGAAGTATTTTAGTCAAGATGGTGGTTCATAAATGAAAATTGTTCTGTTAGAAAGTATAAGATCTATTTTAGGTATTTAGACCCAATTTTCTCAGCTGCAAGATGTTTATTTTTGTATGTTCACAGAAAGAAGAGGACAGAGTTCATGAAGTGCGCATTGCTCTTGGAAATGGTATCAGACCTTCTGTATGGAAAGAATTTCTGATGAGGTTTGGCCCAATTAAAATATTTGAATTCTATGGGTCCACAGAAGGAAGTCTTAGTTTCCTGAACTACACTAATAAAATAGGAGCTGTGGGCCGTGCTGGCATCTTCTCAAAGGTAAGGGTTATCAAAGCAAGAAACCAATCAACCAATTAACCATGCAATAATTAAAAAAATAAATTAAAAGGCAAGTGAAAGGCAGAAATTATAAAGAACAGGAAGGAAGAAACTGCTTCCTTTTTTCCAGATACAATAAAATTTCATTCATGAAAACAGAAACCTTATTCTTAGCCCCTTCCTTGGCTCTATTCTCTGTACATACATTTTGAAGCCACAATAAATATACACAATGAGTACACAGAAGCCTGTGTACCCAACTTTTTGCCCAGAATATATTAAAAAAAGCCCCAAGCTGTGTAGAAGTAACTATCCACAGGACTGATTAATGATGATTTTTGTTAAAGTTTATTTATCATCCTGAAAACCCACATGTATTAAATGATGAGGCCAGAAACTAGTTTTGATTTGACTTCTGCTAAGAATAAAGAGATGGACATTCCAAAGCAAACTCACACAAATTTGGTCTTTGACTGCATCTCCACTCATTAAAACTAGTGGAACTCTTGCTTTGAAACAAGATTAGAAAAACAAACAAATAAAAAAAAATTCTCATCAAATAAAGGAGAAAAATATTAATCTCAAAATATCTAAGCTATAAATTTACATATACAACCCCTCTTGAAACTCTCGGTGTTTCTACCATAAAAATGCCCTGACAGTCTCAAATGGTATTCCAATTTGTACAGTTTCTGCGAATCATGAATATTATACTACAATGAAATACTATTCAAACAATTCTAAAGATTCAGATCAGTTAAGATCAAGAATAGATTAATGACTTCCAAATGATTACTGCTTTTAATCTGAGATGCCAAAAATCGAACCAAAAATGCTTTAGCATGACCATGATAACAACTCTGTAAGACTTTCAATCTTCTAGCAATCTTAACCATGTGGATGGATGAGGCAGGAAAGACTAATTAAGCCATTGTTGTAAGTTTCCACTTGCATCTATCTGAAGTAATTTTGGAGATGTCTGTACATTTATTTTGGATTATTTTTTTTTTTTTGTCAGAGAATTATCTTGATTTGCATTCCAGCAATATTAAGTCTCCACTTAGAAATGGATGGTAGTTTTAAAGCAAAATTGACAATTTGATCAAATGCACTTTGTCCTTCATATAAATGATTTGAATCTGGCCATACTCAAGAAAATGGGCTTCTTTTAATCAATAAAGGAGATGGACACTTCTCTGTATATGTATACTTAGTGCTGCTTATCATGATATAAACACTTTCTGACAATTGCAATTTAGAAGACTATCAGTTTATTTCAGGCTGTCTCAAGTCTTCAAAAGTCTATAGGGACTATTCATTAATTCAAAGCAATTTTTTTCAAAGACAGAAAGTGAATAAGAAAGAGATGCTTTTAAGTATGCATACGTGCTTTTGTTTTTTAGTTTCTACATTCTTTTGAGTTGTTGAAATATGATGTCTGGAAACAAGAAGTTATAAAAGATGAAAATGGAAGGTGTAAAAAAGCACCCATAGGTAAGGAAAAATAATAGCTATCTATTAACTAACAGATAACTCAATTTAGATGAAGATATTTCTGTGAACAACAGATTTTTGACATACACCTAGAACTTGAAAATGACACTGGAAAACAGATCCAAACAGGGATATATTGCTAATATATGCAACAATATATTCAAATATTTATTTAAAAATCCAAACAAAAAAACCCTACAATCATATAAGAACACCAGTAATATTGGGGCCCATAATATTTTTATTCTCACTTGAGAAAAACTTGTTCCTATTCCTGGAAAAAACAGATTTTTAGTGTTCCTTTAAAAAGAAAAAAAAGATACAGCAATTCCCAGGTATGTTGTGCTGAGGCCAGATACTTAAAGATGCTTTCTAAGTTTCAGATTTAGAATCCTGAGGAAGAACAGTAAATTTCAAATTATGAATCATATTTTTATATATAGTGATAAAACCAGATTTATCTATTTCATATCGAGTTGCACAGACTTTCCAAACTCCTACTTAAAATGGAACACTCCACCTCAAAGAGCTGAAGCTCCCAGACTGAAAATAAAAGAGTCTCCTGGCTGAGAATATCTTTGAGAAAAATCCAGAAAACTGAGTCTCATGAAAGAGAGCACTGCGTTATCAAAGTCATATCAAATTTTCATGTGCCTGTGACACATGCATGAATCCATCATGTCAAATTTAGCAGTTCTTGGGAAAAGGTACTTAACATCACTAGTATTAATATAAAATACAGAGATAAAATTCCTGAAGGTAGAAAAGAGGATTGTACAGATGACCTACATTATAATAGGTCATGATAATGTCAGATCTCAATGACATACAGTAGTACTGGTCATCAAATCAGCCATTATTATTGTTTACATTTGAATAGAACAGAGCATAGCATAGCATAGCATAGCATAGCATAGCATAGCATAGCATAGCATAGCATAGCATAGCATGGCATAGCACAGCATAGCATAGCATGGCATAGCATAGCATATATAATTAATATAACACAACATATTCTGGTAGTAGTACTGGGAAAAAAGTAGCAATCTTCTATTATTTATGATAATATGTGATTTGCTGATAATATCCAAATAAAGAAAAATATTAATTCTTTTTTCTTGAAAAGAGCTTGTTTCCTCACTACAGTTACATTAGAAACTGGACAAAAAACTATTGTTTTTTCAGTGAAATTAATAAAAATCCCAGTTTCATGAAGAATAGAAAAATTTTGCAGGTTGTTACGTATTTTTAGGTAACTCTGAAGCTGTCACTTGATGCAATGTGAGATTGTAATGACAGTAAATTCACAAGCTGGATTAGAGGATCCTCCTGTAAAATTGACTTGGGGTTAGAGCAACTCCTTTTTTATATTCAACATTTTTGTTTGGTACTTCTTTGTTATAAATTATACATAGTATTTGCAGCTTCTCTTCTGAAAGGTAGTATGAGCTTTCATTCCTTTTTCCACATTGAGTGTTCAAAAAAAAAAAAAGATCTAATTTCAGAGGCAAAAATACAGCTATGAAGAAAATTATTTGCTTGAAAACATCTCCTTACATCTGCTGAAGGAGTAAAATAAAAGTCTTTTGAAGATAGAATTATCTTTTAACCTCAGGAGCACACTGAGAATAAAGCCAGTACTTATCACAGATAAAGAATAATTTAAAAAAAAAGTTTAAAGGGTATTTTGAATCAATTCCAGTGAATCCAATGGAAGATTTACCTTGTTACAAATTGGACTTATACAGACAGCAACAAGGAGGGATGCCCAGCAGGGATATGCTTCAGACCCTAGGGACTCCTTGATAGTCAGAGGCCCAGACACGTTGTGGCTTAAATCTTGTTTTCTCACATCAGCCCACCAGTGCTAGGGTAGTAGCATTCCTGTCCCCTGGAAAACCCCAAAGCACAAGATCTTAGCTACTATGTATTTTGTCTCTGCATGTATTGTTTGACTACCATCACCCTTTTCAAATGACAGATAAATCATCTTTTCAATGGGTAAATGCTTTTACCAGAAAAGTGATGAGCAACACACACTCCAAAAATCTCTTCCTTGTGATCCAGATTTTTGGAAGAGAAGGAAGTAAAATTATGCTCCCTTTTCCACTCACCCATTTCTTCTGCTCAGGGAATAGCTAAGGAAATGTAGCAATAAGATACACAGAACAGACACAGATTTCCAAAGAATTTTGAATATGATAATTTATGTTCTTAGTAGCTCACTCTATATATCTCTGTATGTCTCCCACCCTTTTCATGGACTACAGGTAAACCTGGTCTTCTAGTTTTTCAAGTTACTGAGGATGCCCCATTTGCTGGATATGTTGGAAATAAAGAAGCCTCAGAGAAGAAACTCCTGCGTAATATGTTTGTGGAAGGAGATGTGTATCTTGACACAGGAGACCTCCTGGAGATGGATGAGGATGGGTTCCTCTACTTCACTGACCGGGTGGGAGACACTTTCAGGTACAGCACAAAGTTAAGAATGAATCCAGGGAGCTTGGAAGAAATCACACATACGTAGGACTGGATGACACAGGTCAGACTCAAACCTGATGAATGCCAACTTGGTTTAAACAAAAACACTAGGGATAGATACCAAGTCCACCAAAGTTCACTCCAACATAGTAGAATTTTTCAAATTTGGCATTTCTTTTATTGCTGGAATCTCAAATGAGATGGCACTAAAGCAGAAGAGGATTTGTCTGTCCATCTACATTCTTCAGTTAAGAATGTATGTAGCCCACATTAAAAGTAGTCCTCCATTACGTATAGAATAAAAAATGTGCAAGTTAATATCTATATTAATATAAGAAATATTTCCAACAGGTGGAAAGGAGAAAATGTTGCCACTTTAGAAGTTGCAGAGATCATTGGTATGATGGATTTTGTCCAAGAAGTTAACGTTTATGGTGTAAGCATAAAAAGTAAGTTATTCTCCATAGTTTAAGAATAAAGATAGTAATTTCTTACTGTAGCTTTTCTGTTCCTGCAACTGCATGCACAAATACATGTAAGTATATAAGTGGTTTCAGCTTGGTAATTCAGGCCTTTCTACAGTGTTTTGAAATTTCAGTTTCAGCAAAATTCTGTATTTAATAAACATGATGCACTGAAATTTTGCAATGAATGGAAGAAACAGTGGGGTAAATGAAAAATTTATCTCACAAGTGAGAAATACAAAGTTACAAATGACACAAGATTTCTCTTAGGCTACAGACTTTCATCTGAAAAACAGTAAAATAGAGTGTCAAAAGATAACATCTGAAACTGCTATGTTATGAATACTGCCCAAGAACATATATATTTTTTCATAATTGGAATGTTCTCAATCAGATATCATGCTTCATAAAAATATAAAATACCATGCTGAAAAGTTGTAGGAAACCAATTACAAAATTAGAAAATTTCTCAGAAGATGCAGCCGTTGAAGGTTGGGAAAGACAAACTTTTTGTGGCGCTGAGTAACTGTTCATCATTTCCTTTGAAGGAAAATGAAGTCTAGTATTAAAAGAAACTAGTCACACGAAGAAGAAGTTGCCAAGAGACAGCACTGAGACATGGGAAACACAATGGGTTCAAAGAAAGAGGACACATAAAAATAAAATTAAGAGGCCATCATCTGAATGGTGATGGCAGTCATGCAGTTCATGCAAATAAAACTATAGTCGAATGTTCAAAGCATCTCTCCTTATCATCTACAGTTGGAGCTGACAGGAGCTGTTTGAAAGGTTATTGCTACCTCAGCCAGTGAATAGCAGATAAAAATGCCTCATTTCACATCAACTTTTGGTTGTAATGTCAATAAAATCTAGATAGCATAGTCTTTCACATTTCTATATTAACTTGAGTCTCAAATATTGCCAGAACAAACTTTTCAGCTTATCACCAGTTCAGTAACTGCAGATTTATTTTCAGGAAAAGGAATGCCCATATTTTTTTCTCTCCAGTGCCTTTAGGCACATCTCAAGGCTGCTCTTTTAAACAGATTTAAATGTGGCAGCTGATTTCTTCCAGCTTAGATATTTTCTCCACTTAGAATTTTTACTTGTGTTTCAATAAATAGAATGCAGGAACTATGTCTGGTACATATTTTTGAAAAGGGTTTTGTTTCTGTTTGCATGTCAAATGTAATTTGATGCATGTAATTTACTAGGAGCAACTTACTCTTTTTGTCTCAAATCTGTCTGTGGAATAGAGTGCAAAGCACTCAGCACGGCCTGTACAGTGTATAATAGGCATTTAGCATCATACAGAACAAGTACAATCTCACACATGTCTATGTCCATCTATTGCATTAGCCTTTGTATGAGTACATTGACTTTTTTTTTAATTAATGGTCCCTCTGATTCAATTAGGCCATTATGTTACCAGTGTTCAGGTGGGAATAAAACTAGGAGGCAGTTTCCAGCTACAGAGAGTTCCTAATAAAGAGACATCAGTGACTTTTTTTTTAATTCCATAAACCCACTGAAAGCAACATTTAAAGTCTTCCAATGCCATGTATTGTAAATAAAATATCATATACTTTATAAATGAAATATCATACTTTATACTCAATGATGCCTAAGAAAACAGGACAGATATTTCACAATATCAATTTATTTGTTCTGACTAATACTAAATCCCCCTAAATGTTATAAAATGCTCATATACACTCGTAGTTGTCATACTATTTTTCAATTTTTTTAGATTATGAAGGAAGGACAGGGATGGCAGCTATTGTGCTTAAACGTTACCATGCCTTTAACGGAGAAAGACTTTATAAGCATGTTGAGGATTTCCTTCCAAATTATGCCAAACCACGCTTTGTGAGAATCATGGTAAGACAATCAGTTGTCTCCCACTTGTATTTATCTTCTGTCTGACTTGAAAATTGGTCTCTTCAATCATGTAATGCAGAATGTACTTTACAAACAGTTTCAATAAAAGGCAATAGTAGCTTAAATTACTGTTCCTATGATTGTTATGATGTATTTTAGCAAATATATGGTGCATAAAACATCTATTTTGCTTTAAGGATCCATCCATACCTAAGAATCCTAGATGGGATTAATAACTTGGCTCTCAGATTTTGCTTCAAAGTTCTTTAACTAGTGTTTTCTTCCAGTAAAGAAAACAAACACGTGTAGTTTTACTCATAAGAGTGTCTTTTAAAAGGGTGACATGATCCATTTCAAACCTTTCCTGATGTGGTTGTTCTTAAAGTGATTATTATTCACTGTTACTGACAAAGCACCAAAGATATCCTAGGTTATTTACAACAGATAGTAAAATAAAAGTTTTATGGAGAAGATTTCCTAATATGAGAATTAAAATGCACTCATGTGTTTTAAAGTACAAAAGCAGAACTGGGATACAATCCTTCTTTAACATCCACTTTAAAAGTGCAAGGATTTCATCCCTTGGGAACTGCCCACAGGCTGATCTGCAAACAGGCAAGAAAGCATGGACTACAAAGGGTAGGAAAGGACTTCACATTACATCATCTGAAAGTTTGTAACTCACAGTTTTCTACTGTTAAGGGATGGTGAGAGGCATTGGGCAGTTTTACCTTTCCTTAAATATTGACAAATTGTCTAAAAGGCACAAATATAAGAATTTGGAGTTTGAGAATACCTTTTTTTCACTAACAGATTACTTTACTAAGTAAATGTACCTTCACATGCAGTAAGCATAGCTTATACTATCTACGATGCTTCAGGACATAAGTGGCCTCTTCTAGGAAAGGCTTTGGGAACAAATCTGTCTTTACAGTTCCACTAGATTGAGCAAATCTGTACAGATCTCTAAGGTTTATATATGTGGAATTGATTAAACCTGTTTGCATTTATGTGTTCTCTGACTAAAGCTTTTTTTAGGTAGCCGAGGAGGAGCCAAAATAAACAAAGTTACTATCAGTACCAATTAACTAATATTTACACATGTGCACATTTTTATTAAAGGAGATAAATTAAATTTTATTTAAAAAATAATCAAAATGAGAAAAAATGTTGTTACTTTATAAAATGTCTTAGAGGAGTATAACAGGATAAATGCTGAACTCACAATTTACTGTTTGGAAGAAAATTAATTCCCTTCTCTAGGTCCTGAGAAAGAGGTCACCCTAATCAATAGTGACAAACAAATACTTGAAATTCTCATGTGAAATTGGTTTAAAAACAGAATCAATCTTGAAAATTTTTCAACAGTCCATATATAGGTTTTTTCTAATGTGACTTGCAATTAGGGTTGATTGCTTTTGTGCAAACCAGACAGACTAATTTTCTGTTCTCAACATGTCCTACTTGATTCTAAAAGAGTAGCAGAGGCACGGGGACAAGGATGCAAAAAACCACAGAACTCTGTGGCTATGTTACGTTTTCCACCTGAATTTTTTTTACATCCTTTCAACAAGAAATAAAAAGTGGTTCTCAGCATGGGAACAAAAATACAACATTCACTACAATGAAAACACCATATAAGTAATAACAATGCTTGAGAACAGTCTGTTTTAAACTCTTAATGTAAACCGCATTTGAAAGGAGATTTATTTATATACTGCCTCTGCTCGTATACGCCAACTATTGTGTGCAGAACAACTTGTTCATGAATCAGCATTTGAATAATTGCTGTATAGCAACTACTTATACAGACAAATAATACAAAAAGACATTTAACATTGTGGGGTTTTATGTTTTAAATTAAGTAGAGTGGAAAATCAGAAGAAGCCAGTACCACAAAATCCATCAGCTCTCTGCAGAGCATCACTGAGTGTTCCATACTCTACTGATCTTGTGATGGACTGCCTTAAGAAAAGTTAAAAGAAAATGCATATTTTTCAAAAGGAATTTGCAATCTGGAGTGTTGCTTTAGTAGGCAAATGAATAAGAAATAAAATATTAATTTACATTTAGATTTCACAGAGCTTGTGTATCTGATAAATGTTTAACTGAAGAAATTGTATAGCAAATTGTATGATCTATTTTATTCAGTAAGTACATCATATTTTCACTGATATAGACTGAAATGGAATATTGACCTTATTTGAATTATTGCTTTTGTAGGATGTTATGCAAATTACTACAACTTTCAAGCACCAGAAAATGCATCTGGCAAATGAAGGATTTAATCCAGAAATTATATCTGAACCTCTGTATTTCATGTATGAACCTGCATGTTCCTATATTCCTTTGACAAGAGAGATATACCATAAAGTGGTTTCTGGTGAAATACGTTTATAAAGCATAGAAATAAAATTACTCTATAATACAGAAAATTTCAGATATACCCCTGAAACCGTTTCAGCAGGAGCTCTTATGTAATACATGTTCTAAAAACACAAGATATTCAAATTAATGATATTGTGATAAAATCAGTGACTTTCAAAGACACAGACACAATAGTTATGTGCATTGTGTAAGCTGCACTGCATCTGCTCATATTATTTCCTCACACATATGCAAATGGACTTACATATGCAAATTTTTATTTTACATTTCTCACTGATTCAAATTAGTTTTAAGCCACCATTATCTTAACCTAGTTAAATATTTTACACATTTACATTCTTATTCTGACTCTGCTTTTAAAATGAATAAATAATTAGATAAATAATGCCCTAGGCATTAATAAAATGAGCCATTAGAAACATATAAAATACTGCACAAGCGCTGCATGTAGACCTCAGTCCAGTGTTTGATAATTATACAATGTAATACTAATTGTTGTATTTTTTGTGATGCTCAGCTTCAGACTTTTATGGAAAATAAACACTAAATGTTGAGATACACTTGTAGTATTTAGTGTACATTATTTTCCACAACTTACATCAGAACTAAGACAGATTATTTGCAAAGATTCACGGTTGATGGTACATTGTCTCTCTTTTTTTTTTTACTTACCAGTTGTTATATTCCTGAAGATGAGTTCTCATGAAAACAGGACAATATTTACTATAGCTTCTAAACAGGACAATATTTACTATAGCTTCTAGCTTTTACTGGAAGTGAACACCTATAAACTATTAAAATGGAGCTAGAAAGTTTCAAAGGCAGAATCAGATCAGAGACTATAACATTAGCATACATGCTGGATGTGCTTTCCTTGAGTACACATGTCTGATTTAATTTAAAAATCAAGCAAGGCTGCACTTACGTGAGGAAAAACCTCCTTACTCTACAATTGCCCTGAATTCATGTGACCTTTTGCCTAGATTAATAAAATATCTGTACTATAAAGCTAATGCTCATCCCATTTAGAGCCTTTTAGACTTGCATGATTTCCCCAAGCATAAGACTTTTTTTTCTCTTGGTTTTCAGTATGTACTACTACTGCTAACTCTGCTACTTCTGCCTTAATGCAGTGATGCATGGTAACTGACTCAAACACCTTCGGTACATTGTGGAGTGCAGGGCACAAGCAGTCCCATGCTGCAAGAGCTCATCCCCTAAAGAAAGTAAGGAACAACTTAACTAAAAAAAGAAACGCTGTTACCATCAAAAAGGTCCAAAATCCTTTGTGATACCAGGTGTCTTTCAAGATCCTCTGCCATTCCAAGTCATGAGGAGTGTGACAGAAGCAGATGCAGCTTGAGGTTTGGAAGGCAGTAAGTGTGTGCAAAACCGGACAGCAAATTTTACCCAGCATACTTGGGCACACTGACGTCTACTCTGAGACAAGGTTTCTGAGCTTGGAGTGAGAGAACCAGAGCTGCAAGTAAAAAAACTTTGTTTTTAAGAATTGTCCATTTGTGGACTAGGAAGAGTACTGAACATAAGGCATGTTTGAGGAATGCCCAAGGGAATTCAATTTGAAATACAATATGTGATTCCATAGCACCCAAAAAATCTCCTTCAGCTGGGGCAGTAAACTTTCTATGTCCTGCCCACTTTCTGGGAATCCTATTATCAAGAAAGGAAGGGACCAGTTATTCATGGCTCTTGAATACAGTGGTTTCTCTAACTATTTTTACTGTGGTCTTCGAACACATGAAACAATAGTGTTCACCTAGAACTCATATTCTCACACCTTATTTCCAAAATATCAACTATTTTCAGAACAAGATGTAATATTGAGACAGCTCTGAACCGGCTACTATAAATAAATTACTTGTATTTTTCCTACCATAAAAAGATTTATATAAATATGCACATACATAACACTTAAATGTGTAGAACTTTAAACTTTATGAGGACTATCCCTATATATCTGTTGTTACCAATACACTTAATTAGGTTTACAACATTTACAAAGCCTCAAAAACCTCAGAGAAAAGTGTCATTTTCTCCCTTTAATTGTATCAAGGAGATATACTACAGACCACTGTCTTACTATTATTTCTTCTTTTCTCCTTCAACCTTTTACTCTCTATATTTAATTCCTTCCCAACATTCTTTCTTCAGAAAAGGTTAAAATAGAGCGCAAAACAACAATCACATTTACCAGGATCTAAGCAGGAGATGGTTGAGGAATGAGTCTCTTACACCACAAAATTACTGTGTTTTCAAGATTCAGAAGAAATGTCCCATGCATGTGCAGAGAAGGATGAGTTCCTATAACTCTTAAGCAACTAAATCCATTTTTTCCTCACCTGTTGTTATAAGCTGCTTTTTGGGCTTTCAATGGAGTCCGGTCCCCTCTTCATTTCCACAGAGCAGAAAAAGAGGATAAGAGAAAAATACTAAGAAAGTAAACAACAATTTTTGCTACAGAATTTAAAAAGTCTAATATTTAGAATTTAACCCAATTATACCAGTTAAAAAAGTGGTGCTTCATACAGATGACGCAATTGGAGAAATCAGTCAGAGCAAAGACAAAGAGCAGCAACATTAAATGAAATCCGGCTTTAATGCTGATCATGGCTCTCCAAGTTTATAACTCAATCCTATGAGTGGCTACTCCTCTCTGGAAGATCACACTTTAATATTCAAGTCCTAGATCAAAGGTTCCACAAAGCAGAATGCAGATTATGCCTGTTAGTCTCCTATATTATTCTATTTTGAGCCACGACACAGAAGTATGTTTCCATATTTGACATCTATTAAAAAATGAATTGGGATACTATTCTCTGCATGGTATGATAAGAATGTTATATATTTACCTTATACCGTAAAATGATAAATTTAAATAAATCACTGACACTTCAAAAATCATGATTTAAAAAAACACAAACCACCAACAATCTCTTACATCTCAAATGCTTTAAGACAAGTTCTTTTTTTTTTCTCTCCAAAATTTGAAGTATTTCACTTCCCCAGTGCTTATGCTACTAAAAAGCATTGTAATTCCCTAAGGCATATTAGTCAGGTTCAAAATTAATGCAAATATACATACACATAATGTTGTATTATCTGGATATTAAAAGGAATAATGTCTTAAACTTATAATATCAAAATGACTTTTTTTCTTTTTTACACTAACAAAGAATTTCAGTATTTGGTGTATGTTTCTTTGCTACAATGAGATGTTATAGGGAAAATTTTCAGTTTTATCTAATCATATTTAAAAAAAACTTCACTCTGAATCTCACCAGAGGAAAATTAAACTCCTTTATATTTCCTTATTGGGTCATACCATACTCCTAGGAATCAAAATGTTTTGAATGGAAATTGAGGCTAATAATTACAGCACAATAAATAATTCACAGCACTGTGGTATGAGTTATGAGTTCTATGTATGTCAAGAATAAAACAGATTCTAACTAACGGCATGTAACAAGAATCCAATTAATAGATACATTTCTTGTTATACTTTGGGAGTTCATCTACTTAAAAACAAATACCACTACATTTAAAATATAACAGGTTTTAGAGACGTTTTAGAGTTAACCTTTTGAACCACCTTATAACGGTTTCTTCATTATATGAATTTGCCACTTGCAAGTATGTGTTATGTTAGCAATTTTAATCTCATAACAGCACACAATTTTCCCCAGACTTCGTGTCTTACTCAGTGCATGTGGCTGCCTGAACTTGCTTAACAGTTCAGTAGCCTGTGTTGCACTTATTGACCCACGCATGCAGGCAACTTCATCTTCATTGATGATAGTAATCACTTTACATTAATTAAAATCATTCATTTCTTTGTAAGAAAGATTTAATTTCATTTCATTTCTTTCAAATCCCATGCTACTTACTTTAAAATATTAATAAATATGCATATTCTGCATTGGATAAAACTCCTGAAAGTATAGAGAAGAAAAGTACTGAATTTAACCTATCTCCTAACTATAGGGGCTAGACCAGCTACCTAAACTGAGGCATCTCAGTACCCCTTGGCATGCAGGAGCTGGGCAATATGACTCAAAAATCCAGTACTTTATGCATAGGTACTTGTAGTTAGGTAGGCATTTATTTGCAACGAATATTGAATAGCACTAGGCCCAGTCACGAGCAATCGATTCAAACCAAAGGTATAGACAGTAAGCAGAGTGGATGTGATCTTCTTTCAAGGACTCTAGACTTGAGCAACACGTGAATTCTCTTATGTATTTTATACCACAGAAGGCATGCATTCTTCAGACTCCTGACAAAGCCTGACTTGTTACCCAGAAACATGCTTCAAACAAACTAAGTAAAATCCTTAATAGGTGCAGTCTTTAAGGAAAAATACATAAAAATGCATTACATTTTATGTGCCACATTTAAAAGGAATATATATATACACACACATATATACAGATACCTGTTTTCTTGGGTGCTGAAACTAGTTTTTCAGACCAGACTTCTAATTGTAACAGCCCAGAGTAATTCCTCTGCATTTACCATGCCAGTGACTCATACAATGACATAAAGCCAAAGGATTTATTTCTGTATTGGGTTTTTTTTTGCTTTGTACTTCTGGGTCAGATAAATCCTACTCACAAGAGAAACAGTGGCATTTATGAAATGTTTGTCTAATGAGAAAAGACCTTTATACAGAAAAAAAGAACCCTTGCCTTGCTACCCTTGTTGGCTGCATTGCACTTTTTTATGTAGGGGCCACTTACGATCTGAGCTCTTAAGAAGAAATGTTGGGGCTATTGGCATTCTTTTGCTTTTGATTTCCACTGCACAGTTCAGTTTCATATATTTCAGTAGGAGCACTTGAAAAAAATGGAGATCGAAGGCAAGACTTCGGTAAGAGTGTCACAGGAGTGGGTATTTCTATTTGCTGGTTATGGGAGATAAGCAAAGAATTGCCCTTTGGCTTCCTGAAAATTTCAGCCTTGAGACACATTTTGAAAGAGATCTATGTACAGACAAAGATAAAATTGTTTATGTATGAACACTGAATTTATTTTAAAATATACTTTTTAGAGAGATGTACGCTATTAAATACTGGAAATTATCAGTAAGGCAAAACTAACACATAGTCCTCATACCTGGCTGAATAGCAGCTCAGAAAGAAATAGTATTACATCAGAAGGGACTAATCTAGAAAATTACTACTGTCTCACATTTAAATATAAGTTATAAGAGTTCTACTAGGAAACATTCTAGACTGCCATAACATTAATTTTTAGTTAATAATTTATAATTTTCTAAATGACAAGGCATATTACACTTCAGGCAGCTAAATAACATCACAAAACAATCAGTCTGTTCTTACTTATTTCCTAACAAAATAATTTTGAATTTTAAGACTTTGATGTTTACTTAAAATAAGGTATTCGAAGGCATAAAATATACATCTATGTGAGATTAACAGTAGGGGCTTTTAAAGAATGTTTAGACGTATAGGTTATTGGATGTCACTAAAACAATTTTAATGAGCCTCAAAAAATGTAAATATTTTAATTGTTTCACTACAACTTAGAGAAAAACAAAGCATACTACAATTTCTTGTGTCGATGCATGGAAGTGACCAGTGATTCTGTATCCTTGTTATTCCAGCATTTATGTAGGTCAAACTCAACTGTGTTTCTTCAGTTTTGAACAAAAACCTAACACTTCTCATTTCAACTGAACGAAAAAAAAAAGGGAAGAATTTATTGCATGTGTTGATTGATTTAGTTGTTTTTTTATTCTATAAATTCAAATCACAGAACAGTATCATATAACAGCTTAGAAACTTGGCAGAATTAACTAGAAGAGTTTAAATTCCTTAGTTCCACTCTTAATCACCTTAATTGTACTCTTCTTAATGCAGTAGGTGGCGTGAGTGAGTGAGTGAGTGAGTGAGTGAGTGAGTGAGTGAGTGAGTGAGTGAGTGAGTGAGTGAGTGAGTGAGTGA
>VZUI01039683.1:0-27605 GCA_013401135.1 Cettia cetti
AAGAAAGAAAGAAAGAAAGAAAGAAAGAAAGAAAGAAAGAAAGAAAGAAAGAAAGAAAGAAAGAAAGAAAGAAAGAAAGATCCAAACTGCCTCAGTCACAACTTTTTTCCCCAAACCCATAGCTGGTGAGGGTTAGATTTCCAGTGAAAATTATAAATTTGAAAGGAAAAGTTTTAAATTTGAATTTGAATTTAAATGGATATTTCCATTTTATGGATAAAGTAATGGATACTTTTAAATTTTAAAATTTTTTTCTTCTTCTGTCCACCTTTGGAGGCATTTTTCCAGATGAACTCAGATTTCTAAGGAAAAGAGACCCCTTCCAGAAAAACACTGTTGATAATGCAAAAAAATTAACTGGATTAGGGGAATTGATTTCACCAGGAAACTTATCCCTATTTAAATGTTCTGTTGGGTTGGATCAGCTGAATTCAGAAAAAAACCCAAAAAAGTCCTGCATTAGAAATGCAAATGTGGGAAACTCTTGGAAGAAGTCTTGGCTGGGGACACTGCTGGAGATCTCAGAAGTATCCACTGTCCTCAAATCCCAAGTTCTGAATGATCCTTGGCATCTCCCTTTGGGATGCACCCACTCAGGGTGGAGGAGCTGCTGCCACCACCTTGCTCAGGCAACAAAATCCCTGGGAAAAGTGTGCCTAGAAGCCTTTGCTCCCTCAAATTTTCATTCTGGAATGAAACCTGACCGACACACACCAAGTGCTCCTGCTTCCTGCAAAATCTCACCGGATTTGCCGAGATAACATCTTTTCACACCCCTTACTCACACTCCTTTTACCTTCAACCTAATTTTTACCCATTCATCTCAAAAGGAGAGCACAATTTTGCTCGGGTTTTCCTTTTTTTCCCCAGTGAGGCCTCCCTCTGCTTGAAATCCCCAAAATCGCTGACACAGTGCGCTCCTCCAGGAATCCAGAGACTTTCCCACTGAGTTACAAGCTGCCAAGGAGGCTATATTATAACAAAAGGAGTTTTTATATTTTCCTGTAGGCAGAACACTGGAAACTGCCATGAAATGTGCATTATCCGAAGGGGATTTGTTGATGGATAGAATCAACTTATTTAGGAAATTTCCAGCTGATCTGTAAACATGCCCCAGAGAAGGACGGAGACAGCACCAGTGGTGCAGGCAGTGTCTGAACCCTCTTGGCCCCCATCCTGGGACTTAATATCTTAATAACTTGTCCTTATGAGTCACTGCAGGGAAGGAGCCAGCACTGCTCTTGTCACACTGGATAAGTGGACTGAAAGGCTGTCATGGACTGAGCGGCTCGAGACGGGGCTGGGTGAGACGTGTCCATCGTGGCAGGGATGTTGTTCTTCGCCAGGGACCTTGTTTAGAGGATTGAAAGGAAAAATAACATGGGGGGGGGGGAACAAAAAAAGTAGGTAAAGATAAAAAGGAAGAGGTAGGGAGTGACAAATTTTAGGCAAACACCTCAGTCAATTGTCTTACCAAAGTGCTCCAGGTCCAAGAGATCAAACAGTCCCTTCTGGCATTAAACTTCTTGATTAAATCAGTGAAGAGCTCTAATGGCTCCCAGGAGGCCAAGCCTGAATTTTCACCAGATCAGCATGGTTTGGTCTATCCCAGATTCCCTTAGCTGTACAAAGAAGTGCCCACACATTCTGCCTCTGCACCTGACAGGACCCTGGCAGCAAAAGACCACAACTGATTGGTACAGAGGGTTAAAAATGGGGGGGGGGGGGGGGGGGGTTTTTTTTTGTCCCTTTTGGTTCCATGTCACTGGCAATGCAATTTTTGCAGGCTGAACTGCAGTCACACAAATCCACTCCCTCCACTCCCTTCTGCTGATTTCCCTGAACAGAAGCTGATAGGAAAAGAAGGAAAGGCTCAGGGAAACAGCAAATCTTCACATCTGTGTTTGTTAGACTGCACCCATGAGCGAATTCTGCACGTCCCAATGGCACGAAAGCAAAACAAACCTGGGAACAAACAGGCTTCCCTTGGGGGAAAACCATGTGTTTCACATCCAGGATTCACAGGGTGAACCCAAACTCTCTTTGTAGCCAGCAAAGTGTCTGTAAAAACAGCACCTTGTACACAAATCTGCCGAATCCAGCAGCAAAATCAGCCTGGGCTTGCTGGAGCTGCAGATCCAGGCCGGCTGTGCGAGAGGGAGCTCCATCCCCCCCTGGCTCCCATCTTCCCAGGACACGTTATCCGAAATCCTCCCGCCGAGCCCGATTCCTGGCACGGACGTGGGAACAGGAAGGAGCACTGCGAGATGTTCAGGTCCCAGCCCACGTCTTGCAAAAAGACACCAGGACTGCCCAGACCAGGGAGCCGAATTTTCCCACCCCAAAAATTCCCCTAGAATGGTGCTCTCCTCTGCAACTTGCCATGAACTCCATTTCCTTGCCAAGAGTGGGGGTAAGAGGGGAAAAGGATCTGTCATGCACTACCCCCCTCCCAAGATCATTTGTCCTTCCTTTCTCTAAAAAGAAAAAAAGGGAGAGAACCAGGAATCGCTTGATAATATACTTAAAATATGTTTATTTTTTCCACTCCCCGATTTTCTCAGCTTTATCACCTTTCTGCTGACAGGGAGACACTCCCAAAGGAAAAGCAAAAGGGAACAGAGTAAAAGAATTAAAGAATTTGTCCACAGAAATATTTCTCTGCTTTTCTCCTCGACCCTGGGAGACTTTTATGTGGATATTTCAAAAGGAAGATTTTGATGGAGTTCCCTACTTTTTAAGTAGAGATAATACAAGAATATTTCTTCCGTATTTAATTGTTCCATGAAAAGAATGTGGGGGACCTGAAAGAAACTGTGAGTTTCACATTAATTTCCAAATTAAAAATGTAGACATATCTACATTTCATTACTTCCTCATGGTGAGAAACACTGAGGGAAAATACTGAAAACTGCTACTTGCAAGGAACGACGACCAGAATTTTTGTGCGAGGTGCGTTTTCCAGCAAAAACATTTTAAGAAAAGAAAAAAAAAAAGAGAGAGAAGAGAGAGAGAGAGAACAAATCTTATCAGTGACATGTTTTGGTCCCTGCTATCCAACAGCCTCTTGAATTTTAACCCCAGAGATTTGTATCTAGGTCAAGAGTCCGCCCGCCCTCCTCCCGCGGCGCAAGACCGAGCCTGTTGTTCCTCAGGTTAGAAATGCCTTTTGCAAAACCCTCCTTGGGTGAGCGATTACACCGAGCTCAAGGCCAATTCATATTCCATACGAATGGGTTGGTCCAGTCCTAGTGACAACAGCCAGAATATCAAATATACCCCAAAACCGGCCTACTTGATGATATTTAAAACATATGGCACAGTGACGGGCCCGGCATTTCCATAGCTTCACGTGTGCATGTTACTGATACGCTGTGTTTTATAATGAAAATATTGGGACACGTAGGATTGCTGGCCCCCTCCCCCTCCTCTCCGCCTGGAAGGATTTCATCACATGTCTGCTCCGCTCTGATTTTGGGATTTATCTGTGCTCAGTGCCCAGCAGATGTTTGCTTACAAATCACTCTGCACTGGCCTTGCCTCGCTCCTGCAGTGCTCACCGGGAACTGCTGTTCCCCATTCCGCACAGGGAGCAACACCCTTGGGAATGGAGCTGGGAACAATGCTGGGAGCACACGCTGGGATTGAGAAAACCCCATCCCATCTCAATCCTTTACATTCACAGTCTGTCACACAGGAGAAGAAAGGTGCCAACACCGACCTGTGCCCAAGGTCTGGGGGTGTCAGGGCTCAGCAGCCATGTGCTGAGCACATCTGGTTGACTGACCCAAAATTGTCCCTTAGAAGCCCATTTTTCCACCAGCAGGCTCACATATATCACAAGACAGCACATGAAAGCCCTCTCCTCCAGTGGCCCACACACAACCTCAACTGCACCTTGTGTTTCTACGTTTGCCAAGGCACCACCAAACCTCCCTCAATCCTCATCCCCAGAAGAGTTTTTGCACAAAGTAGAGCAGTTGCACTTTGGGACTTTCAAAATTCACATGTCAGCAAGGTCATGTTGAAGATTGATCTTTTGTAATACTTGCAGCAACCCTGCTGCATCAAACTTCTGCTTTCCACCAAAGAGAAATTTCCAAGCTTGTGAAAACTTCCTTTAGGAAGTTCTCAGCTTCCTTGAAAACAAGGTGTCTATTTGCAACCAAATTGTTGCAAATTATTGTTATTCACTTTCTGAATCAGTTTTCCACCGTATGCTCCTGGTAAAAAACTTAGATCCAGCTTTAAGAAAAGGAAAGAAAAAAAAAAAAAAGGGAGCAACACTAATTACAAAATATCAGAGCTCTGGTTGCACAACATGCCTTGAGACGCTGACGTTTCTGGCTGTTAATTTGGGCTTTGCCTCGTAAGCCAGAAGGTATTTGTCCCACCAGCCATGCCAAGGGTTTGGGAAGTACTCTCTGTGCCTGCGTGGTGATGAGCTGGAGACCCTGGATCCTCATGAGCTACCCAATTCTCGCAGCTCCCAAGACAATGGCAGCCTGGGATACACCAGAGTTGATGGAAGCATCACACCCTGTCTAAAGCTGCTCATCACCCTTTTTTTTTTTTTTTTTTTTGGTGCAGCCAAGTTCTCTCCATTTTCCTCATGCTGCTTTCCCTGCTCAGGCAGGGAGAAGAGTTTTCCAGGGAAAACATACTTTTATGGAGGTGAGCTCTGAGGAAGAGGCTGCTCACGTGCTTATGAGTCACTTGTCCCTCACAAAGGACTTTGCCTGGAAATGGGGTGGTTCTGCTGGAGTTTATCAGAAATATCCCTCCTGCCTCCTGGTGGGATAAATTCAAGAGGGGCATATGGTTCCCTGGTTCACTGTGGACTTGTGCTGTTCCCAGGATGTCACTCTTGAGCAGGAGGGCAAAAGGATCTTGTAAATTGAGGATCCTTGAGACATTCCTGTTTTTTTCCCCAGTCCTTCCAGTAGTTAGTGGATCATCTGTCCTCCTGCTTAGACCTGAATTTCCACCCAAAATCTGTCACATCTCCCACTTCATTATCTACTATCCTCAAACAAATGGCTCATCCCACTGCTTTACCCTTCCCTCATCAAAGAGACAGAATCATTTAGGTTGGAAAAGGCTCAAGACCATTGAGTCTAACTTGATTCCAGACCTCTCAATGGCACCTTTATCCTAACTCTGAAATATTTGCCACGAAGAACTCCAGAGGAGCTGAATTACAGCCCACCAGATCTATTTCCAGAGCCCAGGGCATCCTGTGCAGTGAGGTGCCTCCAACACTAATTCCCTCTAAATGAAAGGCTGCCCAGCAGCATCCTGAAAATCAGGCTTTGAAGCCGGCTTGCAGCTCCTCGAGCCCATTATTGCTTTTTCAGATATTCCCCACTCGGTCAAAACTGTGCAGATGGCTCTGTCACGAGTGCAAAGGCAGTGCTCTCGGTGTCTTCCCCACACAGGAGATGTAAGCCAGCTCATACAGAGGATCTTCCAGCTCCATTTCCTCCATGTGTTATTTTTATGCATCTTCCAGGGAAATGCGACTGGAGAATTTGAATTTAATAAGTGCGGGATATGGGGCGCTATTAAGGCTTCAAAGCACCATCGAGCAACAGCGATGGATCAAAGGCCTACGAAAATATTGCATGGAATTATTGGCCCTTGAGGAGAGTAAGACACGACAAATGCCTACTGGATCCCTGCTCCAGCCTCCTTGGAAGGAGGGAATTATTAAAGGTCGCTGCAAAGCCTGCTGAGAGCAACATAAAGTTTTCTGCTGACTGTGCAAGTTGTGGATCAGACTCAAAGTCACCTGACAGTGCCCAGAGTGGAACCGACAGCAAACTCGAGCTTTGCCAAAAGCGCCAAGGAGGAGGAAATGAAACCTCACTGCCGTATTGATGCCAGAAAAAAAAAAAACAACCAAAAAAAAAACAAAACCAAAAAACCAAAAAATCGCAAAACTCAAATGATAATGAAAAAGCTGGGAGAGGTTCAGGCCAAGGACAGGTATATTTTACATCTCTCCTCCTCCAGAAGCCACTTCAAAGAGTTTTTGAGCTAAAATACGCAGAAATGCAATGCTTTGCAATCCACCACAGGTTGTGCTGCTCGTTTTCCTGGTGGAGAGAGCTACCAGGGAGCAGTATTTAATTCCAGGACTGGATAACATGGAAGCTAGGCCATGTCCATGGGCTGCAGCTGCTGCCCAGGTCATCTCCTTGAGCTCATGCATCACCTCCTTAATTTCATGCAATAATTTGTACATTTGAAGCTGACCACATAGGTCATTGTTGTCTCCCACAGAGACCAAAACTTGTCCCACCATGAGGATGTATCCAGGACTGGAATGCACCTCAGAGCTTCAGCCAAAGGAATGTTTCTCAAGGCCGCCCCTCCCAGGAGATGCAGGGTGTGGACAGCTGGGACAGGAGTTAAAGTCCAGGAATTCTGCTGGAACACTGCTTCCAACAGTGCAATCCTGCCATGGCAGGATACTTGAACGACTCCAGTAAAGATTCTGGAGAGGAAATTCGGAAAAGGGCCTGGAGTGACAAGGGGAATGGCTTCCCACAGACACAGGAAAGGGATAGGTGGGATATTGGGAAGAAATTCTTCCCTGTGAGGTTGGTGAGGCCCTGGCACAGGGTGCCCAGAGAAGCTGTGGCTGCCCCTGGATCCCTGGAAATGTCCAAGGCCAGCTTGGACACTGGGGCTTGGAGCAACCTGGGATAGTGGAAGGTGTGGGATGGGACCTCCAAGATCCCTCCGACCCAAATAACCCTGGATTTCAATAATAATGATGAGCAGGTCACCCTTGCCCAGCCAAGCACACCAAGGATGCGATGGGAATGGTAAAGGATGCCCCGGATCCTGGGTGCAGCAGGCCTGGGAGGTTCATACCTGCTGCCTCATCCAAACATCTTCACCGACCCTACAGATGCAAATCCACAGATGTTCTGCAGGAATGCTCTTCCTGTGCCTCTGAGGGGTGCAGCTGTTTCCCTGATCGTTTCATTTCCAGCATTTGGGCTGCTGCACACACGTTTCTTCCTCCACAGCAGTTTGGTGTCCGCAGGTCGTGTGTCTGCAGCCACAACCTCATCCAGGAAGCTTTGTGCTCTGGCTCGTGGCACCCCAGCAAACAGGGCTGTTGCTCCTGAGAAAACAGCCAGCCCACCCCATATTTCTGGAACAATAGCCCAAATGAAATTACACTAATTTTATGGATTTTTATGGTCCCTTTTTTAAAATTCAACCAGCCTCAAGTTTTGAGGGCTTGTTCGTTTGACTTGCAGCTTTTTCCATCTAATTGCTTTTGAAAGAAATAATGGGCCTTTCCTGCTTTTTCCTCCACAGATCCTGCTAGGAACGTCAAGCCTGGTTTCCCCTAGATTTGCTGAGGGACTCAGAAGTAGAACTCCAGCTTTTGGGGGTCCAGTTGAGCCTTTAACAAAGCAATCTTTTCTCCTTGAAGCTTATTCAGGTGTCTGAGTTAAACAGGTGTTGGTAAAGACAAAGAAAAAAGCAGAAGTTTTAATCAGTCTAAGAAAAATAACTTCCTCTCTCAGCTGAGCAGCTTTGGCTCTCCCTTCTGAGGTCGTGAGTGTAGTTACTCAGTAATTATTATTTTTTCTTCCTTAAATGGAAAATTTCAACCTTTCAGCATCAAATAAACACCAAAGTGAAACCAAATCAGCTGGTACCCAAGAAATTTGATCAGAAGGCACCAGCCCATTGCTGCAGCAGAAACCTAAACTGCAACACATGGAGGTGAAGGATTCAGGGTGCCTGGTTTTCCAAAATAAATCATCTTTTCCTAGGAATTCTGGCACATTTCACAAAAAGTTGTTCTGTTTAGAAAACAAACTCTTTTTTCCCCCTCAGTAACTGTCAGGTTCTTCTTTATCTCCTTGGAGAGTCAGTCACCCGGGGCATTATCCCTTCCCTCTTCCAGGTAAGCAAGGCCCAAAGGACCCAAACTCTGAGGCAGAAGGTGGAGCTCCCTGCTTTAAGCATATGAATATTTTGGAGAGGATAAGCCCAATTGCCAAGCAGAACTCTTCCTTTCTGGTGCAGGGAACCCAGGTGTCATCCCTATGATCCCACAGCCATAGGAATAGGAATGCTCCAAAGTCAGGACTTCTCACCACTGGGAAAGATGAAATTATTGGGGAATTGCAGAGTTGTCAAATGAGAAATGAGGACAGGGGTTGCCCCTTGTTATCCAGGCAAAGGAGAGCTCTGAGCTTTGCAAACTGAGTACCTCAGGTATCCAAAAGCTGAGGTGAAGTTCAGAGCCGGCCAAAGAACCTGCAAAGAACTGATTTTAACTGAACCCATCCTCCTCTCCTGGAAAATTCCATTTTTCCTGCTTGAGCAACCCTAACGAATCTTCCCTCATTCAGCCTTGGAGTTCAAAATTATGACCATTCCAAATCGTGGCAATTCCCAAAATCCTAATGGGCTCCAGCAGATGTGCCCAGCTCCAGAGTTACCATGTCAAGTTCATTGTTTTGGCTTCCCCCTCCCCAGCATCTGACCTGTCAAATGCTGCACCTTGGTGGTTAAATTCCAGAGCCAGCAGTTAAAACTTTGCTTTGAGAGAGGTTCTTTCCCGGACCCACAAGAAAAACCATTTATTGCAACAGCAGCTTAATTACTCCAGGGCTTTCCTTTGTTTTCCCTAGTACCTTGTTTCTATCTTTTCACCTCACAACACTGTTAAACCACAAGGCTGGTTCACCTCTAGGATTCTGGTTAATCCTCAAAAATATTGGAATGCAGGAATACAAACAACAGGCTCGGAGCAACCTGGTGTAGCGAAACGTGCAACAGCCCCTTTTGGTGTTGCAATGGAAAAAAACATTAAGAGAAGCTCGACCCTTCAAGCCGTTCCTGAATGCTGTTGGAACACCCAGGCTGGCTTTGGATTCACCTTTTTATTAGAAGGGAAGCCCTTCTTTCCCAATTTAACAAGGCCGGAAATGGGGGAGGAAAAGGGGAGGAGAATGAAATATTTCCCGTGCTTTGATTTTCCAGTTCATGAAACAATATTTTCATTTTTCCTAACCCAGGTATTTTTAAAGCTAAAGTTGCTACTTCTGCAGCCACAATTAATATTCCACCTTCCAAAAAGAGGGGGGAAAAAAGAAAAAATTTCTTGCCCGTGTATTCCCAGGGAGATGTTCCACTCCGATCTGCAATTAGTGGCGGCCTCAGGCAAATGATCCAAAATAGAAATGTTATTTTTGGAATAGTGATAGCCACCACTTTTTGCTCCCCAGAACACCCGTTCTTTCTGCCGTGTGCTGTCATTAAAAACAGAATCCACAAGAGTGAGGCCGCTGCCTTTGGGTTTCTTTCCTGTGGCAAGACATACACTGCCGTCCCTGTGCTGCCAAACCAGCAAGTTACACGGGTTTCTTATCTGGCCAGAAATCCATGATTGGGTCTGCACCCCATGTCTGAAGCAGAACTAGGTCTGACCTAAATTCTCCTCGTCCCACTGACGAGTGCTGCTGATGGGAATGGGTCCCCAACAGCTTCGTGCTTGAGATCCCAACCCAAAACCTGTAGAAGACCTTGAAGATCTCCCTTCTTATTCCAGAGGGGGAGAAATTCAGGCCTGATTTTTATATATCCATATCTTTAAACACCTGCATGTGTGCTGCAGGAGGTAAAAGTGCTCAGAGGCACCTCTCCTGTCCAGGACATGCTCCAGTAGAGCAGCCACAGCTTCTTTGGGCCTCACCACCTTCACGGGGAAGAATTTCTCCCCAATATCAGCCGTCTAACCCTTCCCATGGCAGTGGGAAGCCATTCCTTGTGTCCTGTCCTTTCAGACCCTTGTCCCAAGTTCCTCTCCAGCTCTCCTGGAGCCCCTTTAGGCCCTAGAAGGGGCTCTGAGGTCTCCCTGGAGCTTTCCCTTCTCCAGGATGACCCTTGAAACTCGCACTTTGCTTGGTCAAAGCTTGGATGGAGCTGCCACCTTCATAAAGGAGGTGGACAAAGGACCTGTGGGCATTTCTTGGGAGAAAGGGAACAACCACTGGGAAAATCTCAAAGTCCTCCCCTCATCTTGTTTTCTGTCAGCCTCCTGCAAAGCCTTGCTTAGAAAGATCCCTCTTTCCACGCTCCTCAAGCACCAAGCTGAGGGATCCAGGTGGATGCACCAGAGCAAGGAGAGAGCTTCCACCACCCCTCTCCTGGCAGGGGGATCCAAAGCACACCTTGCCATGTTTATTGCCAGGATCATCGCTGCCCCGGGTCAGCCTCTCCTCCGCTGGTCCTGCTGCTCTGGAGCTTTGGACGGGGAGGAAGCAGAAGGGAAGAGAGGGCACATCAGCTGGTAACAGTTCAGAAACAGATGTACATTCCTGCACAAAACTCCGGCCGGAGCGTATCCAATTACTTTGGAAGAGTGCTCTGCTCCGAGCGTCTCATCCCTAAAGCCCCGCTCCCCGCACCTCCCGCCCTTTATATGAGCCGCTCCTTTGCTTTTGATTATGAACTTGCCACCGCAGGGGGAGTGCTCTGGGGGACACAAGGGATGGAAGAACAAAGCCCAGGCACCAGAAGGAGCAGGGACAATCCTGGCTGGGGCTGCCAAGGCAGCACGGGGAAGGTGCTCACATCGAGCTGCTCCCGGTGGGTGCTGCACAAGCACTAAGGAATCATCCCCTTTAAAGAAACAAGGGGAAAAAATGAATCAGCTTAATCAGATCTGGCTGTAGTAGAGGTGGTTCAATGCTGGGTGCAGCTGGGGAGCAGGATGCTTCTGAAAGGAGAAGGGATGCTCTCCTCTACAGCAGGAGCAGGAAAGCAAAAAGTACAAGAGCGTCTGGTTTCCCCCCTTTTTTTCTCCAAAAATTGACGTCCCTGGCAGCTCCCCCGGCAGAGGGGAGCTGAGAGAGCAGGCTGGGTGCACTGAAAGGATATTGCCTGCACTGTCAGGGTACCAAATCTTTTCCTGCTTCCCATGACAAGCAGAGGGAGGGGTGGCAGGAGGCTGAAATCCAAACTTTCTCCTCTTCAGCATGGAGAGGCCAGAGTGAGATTTTCTGGCCATACCCTGCCAAGGGGACAACTGGACTACAGGCCTTCTATGGAGAACAAGCTCAAATCCCCAATCCCAACCCACATTCATTATTGCCCGCTAACAAAAAAAATCTGGGAGGCTGGTAAAGGCAGGGGAACAGCGTGATAGTGAGTGTCACATTCAAACAGGGCATTACAATTCAACCAAAACTATTTTCTTTATGTGGCAGTTTTTATTTCTGGATGTCTCTCCCGCCCTGCTGTGGTGGCAGGAAGAATGGATCCAGCCCAACCCACTTTGCCAGCAGCACCTTCGTGCTGCTTCCCTTTCAAACCTCCCCAAATTCCCCTTTCCTCCAGGGGTCCCGGATCATGTTTCAGCCGAGGCTGGTTCCCTGCCTTTGGTCTGCTCCAGGGGAAATATTTGCAGGATTGTCACCATTGGACTTAGTCCTGGCACCAAGCACTGCAGCAGTGAAGGGTCAACACGCACACACACACACACACACACACACACACACACAGAGCAAATGCTCACTGGAGCTGGGCTCAGAGACTCCATAATTACTCCATGGCCAAATCCCACCATAAATTTCCCCTAATGAAGCCTACCCCCACCCCCTTATGTTATGTGAATGTGTGTATGTCTTAAATGTGTGATACTAAAAGGCTTTGCACATTTAGAGGTTACGCACAGCAGCAATTCCCTTAGGGAGAAATCCTTCCTCGATCCTGCAAACACTCCTTCAGTCTCATTTGCTGAAGTGAGGTAGGTTTTTATTTAATTTATTTACTTAATATTAGCTGTTTAACCCAGAGGAGCACTGGGCTGCTCTGCTGCTGCTGCTGTGCAGCCTGGAGAAGCACATCCCAAAGTGCCAGGAGCAGCAGGCACTTGGCTGGACCAGGATCACGCCACAGGGCTGCAGCTTTTCCCCAGCATAGCTCCAGTGTGATGCCCAGGAGCTTGTATGGGATTATTCCAAACTTCTTGTGCCAGCTGAGAATGGGACTTGTTGAGATCCATCCACACTGTCCAGCCCCACAACTCCTCTGTCAGTTGTAGGACTAAGTCCCAGCCCACAGCTTGACCTCACACCCTGGGACGTCAAGCCCTGCTTTTGGTAGTCATGGCAGGGCCATAAAAAGCTGGGAAATAAATGTTGGCAGGGCAGGAAGAGAGGAGAGGAAAGGCAAAACCAGCAGCTCCACTCACCCTCCTCATCAGCTGGGATCATCTTCCCTTGTTCCTGGTTCTCTCAAACACAGCCCAAAACATCTCTGTTTCCTCCCTGAGCAGCTTTTTGTGGGCACCTGCAGCCCTTTTGGGCAGGGCACCCCAGGAGTTCAGACCTGCATCCCCCTGCCCTCCCGTGCTCCCTGAATCCCTGCATCCCGCTGCCCTCCCGTGCCCCATGAATCCCTGCAAACCCACGGCTCCTCGCCCCCACAAATGTGGTACCATGAACCAAGAACCTGTTTGTTGGGAAAACCAGGAATGGTGCCCCTCCAGCCTTCAGTGATGGCTTCCCTCAATACTTGGGAAGGATCCCAGGCACTCAGAAGATTCCTAAATAACCCCTGCACAAATCAAATAGCCCTCATGAGGGGCCACATCTCCTTTGAGGTCCACAGGGCTGGTGGGCACCATCCCAGCCTACTTGTACCCATGGAACTCCAGGTTTCAGATGCTGGAGCAACACTCGGATCCAGCCCCAAACACTTCTGGAAACGAGGATTTAGGGTGAGAGCGGAAGCGGCACCCGCCCTGCCCGGCTCACTGGAGTCTTAAATCGGATTAAAAATCTCTTTGCCTCACTTTCCGACTTCTGTG
This sequence comes from Cettia cetti, assembly GCA_013401135.1. Lineage (NCBI taxonomy): Eukaryota > Metazoa > Chordata > Aves > Passeriformes > Sylviidae > Cettia > Cettia cetti. The sequence goes on from VZUI01039683.1 coordinate 12,854, forward strand.
CTGCACCTGAAAGTCTTTCCTTTGGAAAGCAAACACAGGCTCTCCCTGGGGACTGCCTGGGGAGAGCTTTCCACTATAAACATTACCTACCAGCAGTGCAGCCAGCCCCAGACAAGCCAAAAATTCCTTCTCCTACCAAGAACACCTTCCAATCAAACCAGACATTATTTTTTCCATTAATGGGTGTTGATATCTACTGGAAAACTTTGCAAAGAAATCCACTCCAAACTAATTATTCTGATACAACATCGGTATTTTACGAGTTTATTTTGTCTTATTCCTTTTTATTATTATTATTGTTCTATTTGATTTCCCTGCTCCGTATTGAAAACACAATCTTTCCCACTCAGGAAGGCATCTGTTCCTGCAATTTGGGCTATGTCTGAAATCAGAGGTCCAAATTTGATTTTCCTCTGCCTTAGCTCCACGGAAGCAAGCGGAGTCTTCCCACATTTCCCCCTGTGATGGAGAGGAAAAAAGGGACCTGTTCTGTTGGATAGATCAAAAATCCTGCTATCACAGTTTTGGTGTGCTGGGATTCATGAATTCAGCAGCAGGATATTCTGGAGGAGGAAAAAATGTCCTCCTACCTACCTTGGCTGCTGATTCCCTAAAGCGTACTGTTCAGCATTTAATGGAAGGGGGGAAAGTGGGGAGCAAATGGAAGTGCATGGCCAGGGTTGCCCCTCCAGGGTCCTCTCCATGGGTTTTTCCAGAAACCATTAGCTTCTCTCCAGCTGATCCATATTTTGGGTTTGTCCAGGAGGAGTTTTTCCCATGCCCCCCACAAGTAGGGGTTTAGTCCCCCTGCCTCCTAGTGTCCCCTATTCCCATAGTTTAGCATGCCCCAGGGAAGTTTAGCTGCTCCGAGGTCACCCTGTGGGATGGGGAGGCAGGTCCCCACCCCATCCCTGCAGGGACAGGGAGTTTGCAGGACCCCCAGCACCAGGGGGGCTGAAAAATAGGGCCCCATTCCATAAAAACGGGGCATGCTCTCGTGCATGGAGGGCTCACTCCCTTCTGCACCCTGATCTGGGCAGGGAATCTCTACAGCCCGGCCAGGGAGCTGGGAATGGGACCCTGGGCAGCATCCCAAAAACCCCAGGGTGGCTGCGGGGGTTATCCTGGAGGGGTGCTGCAAATCCAGCATCCCCCAGGGGCGAGTGGTGGCGTTCGCCAGCTATCTTTGATTCGAGGTGCATTCCCAAGATTTTAGTTAAGTGTAACATAAAACTGTGAAAGTTTAGCAGGGGAAAAGCCTTCCTCCCACCGACCTTGCTGGCCAATCAGGAGGGAGCCCCACACCTCCCTCACTTCTGACAACTATTTAGCAACTGAGCTCAGCTAAAGTTTCCAAAAAGTTAGAATAACTTCCTCTCTCCAAGACCTCAATCTTTTTTACACAACCTCGGTCCTTGAAATAAGAGCCCTTCAAGCAACCTGGAAAACGTTTGGTCAGCAAAAAAAAAAAAAAAAAAAAAAAAAAAAAAAAAAAAAAAAAAAAAAAAAAAAAAAAAAAGGGAAAAAAAAAGAAAAAAAGAGTTCTCCTGTTTTTCCAAAGGATCTGTCTCAGGAATTTAAAGCACATTTAAGACATACACACATTCACATAACATAAGGAGGGGGGGAAAGTCTCTTCCCCTCCCCTTCTTGCAGAAAGCATGGAAGAAAGCTCCAGTTCTCCTGTTTCCCCTGTGGATAGCTTGGGGACCAGTGAAGAGGAGCTGGAAAGGCAGCCAAAGAGATTTGGCAGGAAGAGAAGATACAGTAAGAAGTCCAGCGAAGATGGCAGCCCCAACCCAGGGAAGAGGGGGAAAAAGTCCAGTCCCAGCTCCCAATCTTACGAAGAACTACAGAGCCAGAGGATCCTGGCCAACGTCAGAGAGAGGCAGAGGACTCAGTCGCTCAACGAAGCTTTTGCCGCCCTGAGGAAAATCATCCCCACGCTGCCCTCTGACAAACTGAGTAAAATCCAGACGCTCAAGCTGGCGGCACGGTATATAGACTTCCTCTACCAGGTGCTACAGAGCGACGAGATGGACAGTAAGATGACGAGCTGCAGTTACGTGGCTCACGAGAGGCTCAGTTATGCCTTCTCCGTGTGGAGGATGGAGGGAGCGTGGTCCATGTCGGCCTCCCACTAGCCACCGCCCGGGCCGGGCCAGCCCAAGGGGTAGGTACCTGTTTCTCTTCTCCTGGATCATGCTCTGGGTCTGTTTCCTTCCCTTTGCCCTTGGTGGAATGCTGGGGATGCTGATGGGTTTGGGGTCATCGACCTGGAGGGCGGCATAGGCACGTCCAGTTCCTCCCACTCCCCCCGCACCGGCGGAATTCAAACAAATGGAACTTCCAGGAAAGCAAAAATGAGCTATGCCCCAAATTTCGGTGTGTGTGTGGGAAATAATAATCAGCATGCTTTTGCTCTGTGGGAAAGGGGAGTAAGAGGGGGCTGGTGTTGAGAGCTGGATGATGAGGGACAGAGGGGAAACTGTCACCGTGTGAGATTTGCCAGAAGGTGCTGCTTCAGAGAGGGACTCAGAGAGGAAAAGGTGATGGCCACAACAGGCTGACAAGAGGATCCAAAACAGCTGCTGCCCCACTCCGTGGGTGTCTGCACCCCAAAAACCCCAGTGCTCTGCCCTGTGGAGGCTGCATCCTTTCCCAGCTGGGGGGCCGGGGGTCAGCAGGACCCACGCGGGGCTGGGTGACGGGTTCGCCCCAGGTTGTGTTTCTCTTAAAAGAAACGAGCAGCAGATGTCGGCTGCAGTCCCGGGCTGTGCCCCTTCCCCCTCACGCAGCAAAAAGCAAACAGACAGGAGAAACTCTGCTAAAGTATTTGGTTTGTCCAGTTTCCCTTCCCCAAAGTGACAGTAAAGCAGCAGCTGGCATTAGGTGCAGTTTCTTATTTACTCTCCTCACCAAACCCTTCCTCGTTGCTTTCCATTAGCAGAAAACTACTTCCTCTTCAGCTGCCTTTGTAATATGCAGGGAGGGAGGAATAAACAGTCAGAAAGGAAGGGGGGGGGGGAAATCCTTTTAATAACACCCTCATCTCCAGCTAATTAAGTAGAGCAGCTCTGCGTTGTGTCAGCCGGAGTTTGGGTCTGGCCAGGCACTGTCTGGGGCTCTGTACATAAAACAGAGCCCACGAACCCATTTCACCAAACAAACACTCCAAAGGGACATTTTCCCCCACCACCCTTGTGATGTAAAAATGAAATTATTTCATTATGTGCAGAGTTGAAGACGAAAGTTTATCCCAGCCCGTTGGCCGGGCTTGTCTAAAGAGGCAAATCCATCTTTGTTCGGTCAGCAATGAACGGCCCATGCGAATAAATAAAATACAGAACCAGGAGAAAACTTGATGCAACTGCAGTGCCTCAGTTCAAAAAGCTAAAAAATGTGAAACCAGGACTTACTAGTGGTGTAAAACAGACATAAAATAATTTTAGATGTAAATGTTTCACTTGCGTCCTGCAATGGTTTGGAATTTGCACTTTGGTGCTGGGTTAAGCTTTTCTAGTGATTCCCCAAAATATGAAAAAAAAGTCTCAAAATTGGTTATTCTACCCATTGCACGAGCTGCCTGTTGTTTAGCTTTATTTAAATAGGTAGCACTGTTGTGGTGGTGTTTATGGCCATCGCTGGCATTCTTATATTTTGCACATCATGCCCCAATTTCAACTGCAGAAATACAAAACTGAGTGGGTTTTTCTAAAGCTAAACCCTTCGTTTATAAAACAGAGAGCCTTTTCCCATGCTAATCTGGCTAAAAAACTGCAGCAAACAGATTAAAAAAAAAAAAAACCCACACAAAACCCCAGGCTTCTTGTCAAAACCAGATGTAAAATGTCCTGAACACATATTTCTTCAGCAGTTTAGATTGGCTGAATAGGAAAGTGCTGTGCTGGAACAATGCATTGATTCTGTTGTTTCCCAAATGATGTGTTGCCATTAGCCAAGGATGGTTGGAAATCTGTTATCTAATACACAACCACTCCTTGCACATGGGGTAAAACCTGCCTTTTTTAAACTGCATTTTACACCCCACATTGATTAAATTATTATTAACATTGCTCTGATGAGGTAGACTTTATGGGTAGTAGCTCAGATTGTCCCTATCCCCAAAAAAATGTGAGGATATAATGGCAAAATCACGATGCAGAAGCAAACTCAGGCATTTTTTTGTTTGATTTTGAATAAAATGGAATTCGGTGCCTTTGCCGTAACTCAAGCTCCAACCCTGTGCTCCGAGGTGGCTCTTGCAGAGGAAGGTCCCAAACTTTCCCCCTTTCTCTGTGCCGGTGTTGTGCAGGAACACACGTGCAGTTGGACTGTTGAAAAGGTTGTTGACAAACGGCCTGGTGCGGTGCGGTGTCAGATTCTATCATTTATGGAGACAGAAATTAGGGCTGCCAAAAAATAAGAAATAAAACTACAACAAGGTCCTCAAGAAACCTTTGAAACCAGGCCAGTTTAGTTGGGCGGTGGGACTTTTAATGGGCGAGAGGGGAGCAGCCTGTGCTGCCTCAATGGACAAGAAATCCATAAGAACTTGCCGCGTGGGTTTGGGATCAGCGTCTGCCTTTCCTAGGGAGTAGGAACTGCAAACGTGGGGTGAGCCCCGCTCAGGCTGGGCTGCCACCCTCCTTTTTCCTAGGGTTTTGGAGAGAGAGGCAAGGAAAGGTTCTCTCCTTGAAGGCATGCTCAATCCCCTCTGGCTGCAAGCAAAACAGAACTCAGAGGTGCAGTTTGATTAGAAAATCAGAGCCTTGGGAACTGGGAAAATGCCACCTGGCCCCTGCAACCACCAGCAGGTTACTGCTGCCCACTCCCTTGGCCACAATACCTTTTCCTGTTCTGCTCCACGGAATTCCAGACAACTGACTCCAGGAGTTGCAGGAGAAACGGGCACAGCTTTTGCACCTCTAGGACCGCGGTGGGATGTTTCAGCCAAGCCTTCCTCATCCCAAAATCTTCCCATCCTCACTGCCGGCACCTGCGCCCCTGCCCTTGCAGCCATCTTTCCCTTTTGCTTTCGAAATGTTCTACAGGCTCTAAACTGAAAAGAACAAATCAGGAAAAAAGGACAGCACGTTTGCTGATATTCCTTTTAGTAGGGAAAAAACCTGTCCAGCAGGATGGCAGGACCAGCAGCAAAGCGTAAAGGAAAACTCAGCCCAGTGTGACCAGTCTGCTTCTCCTTCCCATTCACTGGGGACGAGCTCTTTGCCTCCCCTGGGCTGGCTCTGGTGCTGGGAACCCCTTTTCCCACCTTTTTCATGCTGGAGAAGCCACGTTTGAGGCATGTGTTTGATCCACAGCCCTCGCCCCGCGCCCCTTCAGACTTGCGGGGCTTGTTTCCAGTATGAAACACCAGCATCCTATTTCATTTTCTCCTTAAAGAAGCAAACAGATGTTATCTCTGCTGGCCCTGGGAACAAAACCCAGTTCTATAGTGTCTGAGAGCAGCACAGTTAACTGGGGGTGTAGTGACACTGGAACGAAGCCCTTTTTTGTCCCCAAAGCCCCATTTTTTTATACGGATCCTTCAAAAAATGTAAATAAGTTTCCTTGACAGGAAGGATTGTAAAGTTTGGTATTTACATTAATAGCCTTGTAGCGGTGGGGAAGGGTGGGGGTTTCATCTCAGTGCATTTAAAAAGCCCAGCAAAATGCATTTTTGATCCTCTGTTTACGTTCGTGTCTTTCCTTGGGAAAGGACAAATCTGTTACCCAGCAGACACCAAACACGCTGCAGTCAGCCAAGAAACGCTCAGGCTCAGGGATCTTTGAAAAAGAGGGTGCAAGGGAAATGCTCCAGAGAAGGAGACATGCAAAGAGACAAATCTACCAGGGGCTAGATGCAAATAAATGAATTACCCATCAGAAAGAACTGGAGACACGAATGGCGCAGGGAAAAAATGCTGGATCAGGTCCGAAGGAGTGCTTAGGAAAGTGGTAAAAACATGTTATTACTTAATCTTCTGGAGGCAGAGCTGCGGTGAAAGTCCTATCAAGTCCTGTCTGGAGAGATGTGGGTTGAAGGGTCATTAAGGGAACAATCGAGGCAGACATTTCGGCTAAGTAGATCTAATTTGTCTCCAAATTAGTCATTTTCACACTGCTCAGCTCTGCAGAGCAGCCCTAATTTTCAAAGTATCCTCATTAAAACTTTGAGAAGATTGAGAAGCTTCTCCTGAGCAACCTCCCTTCGCATTCCTTCCAACAGTGCTTTTTGGGGGCATATTTCCTGCAGTTGTAGGTAGCAGTGATAAATGAGCCCTGGAGATCACATCGGGCTCTTACAGAGCTGGGACAGATCCTGTAATCACCACTGAGATCTCTTTTGGGGACATTTCATATCACTCTTTCCCCCGGCAATATGATTATTTTTATAGCCGTAGCCCCGAGAATCATTTCCATGTGCTTCAGCACAACTTTGAAATCTCCGAGCCCCAAACCTTCAGAATTTATGTCTTGCTGGAGAGCTGCCGTAAGGGTTCGAGGTTTTCATGTTCGAGGCCACGAACATGGAAAGGGATGGCACCAGAACCCCGAAACACAGAGCGAGCTGGAAAAGCTGTCAGGGAATTACAGCTGGCTGGGGAAAGCAGATATTTCAGGGAGATTTTCACCTTTCCTCTTCCCAGGTTTTGCAGAAAACTGGGAAGAGGGGGGTAAAAAAGCGCAGATTGCTCCTTGCAAGCTGCTGATCCCACCAGACACCTCAGTGGCTGCTCGGAAAGTCACCACAGCCCCTGGTTCCCTTCTTCAGGCAAATTTGGAAGTGAGGAAAACCAAGAAACCATCCAGCTGGATATTAGCAGACTTGTAGCAATTAATGATCAGTTCTCAAGAATTAAAATAGGAGAAATATTTGCCAGGGATTAAAAAAACAACAAAACACCAAAACAACAAAACACCAAACCAACACTTGGCACCCCGGCATTAATTAGATTTCAGTTGTGGAAGATGACCACTCAGCAACAACAACTAATCACACACAAAGAGCAAATTAACTCAGCCAGCCCATAAATCAAGGCGAGGCAGCCCTTGCCCTCAGACCCAACCCTTTAACCACTTCCACACCAGGCCCAGTCAGTCCCCCCAGCCCCAATGCCCTTGTCCTCCTCCTGCCAGTGGTGCAGCAAAGACGTGGGAATCAGGGCTCTGGGAGCTCTTTGGCATGTTCTTCTCCTCCTGCCTTAGAGCAGGGATTTGGGGGGGTAAAATAGAGGATTCCTCTTTGAATTTCATTTGTGATCTGCCACTCAGAGCCCAAGGTTTTCAGTGCTTAGCAGTAAGGAGGGTTTTCCCTCGGGAATGTGGCGGGGGGGAAATAAAATCAATCGTTCTCTATCACATCAGGGGAAGCAGCATCAGGAATTTGGAGACAGGTTCCTTGCAGGAGGAGGGTGCAAACAGGACAGGGAGGTTTGGTTACCACTCCCATGAAAGTGTTCAATAAGCGACAGCAACTCCTAAGCCCTGCTGATAAGAGAGGGCTTAAAGTAGCCATTAGATCCCTGAATTCTCTGGATTTGTTCTCTGACTTCTCCAGGTGGCTCTCCCCGTGGCCTAAGCCTTTTGAGTGGAAAAGGTGTGTTGATCTAAGACACTGAAACGAGCACAGGAAAGGCAGTAGGGATTCTTTGTTGCTAAACCAGTGCCCACCAGCTAGGATCCACCCAGATCCAACCTCTCTTTGTTATAATGATGTGATTTGGGATTTAAATTTTTTTTCTTTTTTTTTTTTAACACCTGTGGTTCGGCAAGGGATGAGATTGAGGCAGATCCACTCTCCCTCAGATCACAAAAGTGGTCAGACACCAAACCAGAAAATAACCCTTGTGCCCTGCACTCTATGGTGAGCAACAGCCCCTCCTCTTCCTTCCATCTCCTCTGCACCTTTCAACCACAGCTTGGAAAACAGAGAAAGGAGGAGGTGGGAGCAAGAGAAGAGACAGATGTCTATGGGTTCAGCTTGATATATATTTACTGGAAGAGGTCCAGTAAGCCTGGCCTAGCTTTAATTGAATTCCTAATAAGATAGTTTTGCCTTGTTAGCTGCCATCCCCCAAGAAGTATTTCCTTAAGAGTTATTAGACCTGCCAAACACATGCTTTAAAACACATGAATTAGGTTTTGGGTGAGTTTAGCCACCAAAAATCCTCATGCAGTCATTTATCTGATTATGCCCTCAGTTTCAGCTGTTCAGGTCTCCTTTAAAAATCGTATGTTTGTGCTTAAATGTAAATAAACCAAATTGCTCTGCTGAAATGGGGGAATCACGGCAGAGCTTCCTATTAAAAGTAATTAGTTAATCCAGCTTAGAAAATTCAGTAGGGTGGGATGAACCCAGGGAGAAGCTTTCATAGAAAAAACAGTATTTTGGATAGCTGGGGGGATTCCCCAAGGCATCCACACCCGTTGCCCCCAAAAACCAAGCTCCTCTACAAAGTTAACCTGCCAGAGACACGAAAATGTACATTTCAGGCTGACCCTTATGGCAAATTTTATGCACGCCACAGTGAAATTTCTCCGTGTGATGTGGCTTCTCAGGCAGAATTCCTGTCTCGGTGAGGAAGATCAGAAATGTGAGGAGTAAAACAAATAAAATTATAGACTCAGGAGGAAGGCAAAAACAGGGAGATACTCCCCAGAAAACAACTTGGCATTGGTAATTAAAGATAAACCACCTTGTTCAGGACAAGAAAGGAGTTTATACCTTAATCCGTCCACAGAAAACCCACCTGGGCCCACCAGAAACCCTTGTACCACCACCCACGGATGCTGTCAGGACAACGCTTGCCCTGAAGCACAAAAAATCCTACCCTGAATATGGCCAGGACAGAGATGCAACAAAATTTATTAACGACCCATTCATCAAAGCAGTTTGCAAGGGGAAAATAAGTTTTCAATTTGACCCAGCTGAGCACCTGCCTCCCTGCCCTTCTCATGTTCATCCCACCAGAATGCCCATCACCACCTCCAGGCCACAACACCCCCAAATTCATCCCACAGGATTTTTTATGCCAATTCTTGTTCTTGTGTGTTTGAGTCTTTCTTCCCCCAAACACACAGGTGAGCTCACCCATCTGTGGGCTGCAGAGCATGGGATGCGAGGCAGGCATTGAGCCTCTGCACAAAAGCAGAGCATTTTCACCCATGGCAGTGCCTCTGGGAATACCAGGGAATCACCCCCACGGAAATTTCCTAGTGAAAAACCAGGGCATAAAACCACATGATAAAAACAGGCCGGATGAGATAACACCGATTTTTTTAAAAAGCGCTCTGCACACAGCATATTAACTTGTATTTTTGCACGTTGGATAAGACGGCTATCCTGCATATTTTAATTTATTTTGCTTAATTATTTTGCCTGATGAGCCCAGGAAATTTCTGATAGCACCAAGCCCTTTCTGCTGCAGTAATTGCAAGCGCGACGCTCCAGGAGCGGCCCCGCAATCTCCAAAGCTCCCTTCCCGGCTACGTGGGGGTTTGTGCACGGAACAACCCGACATTTTACAAGGGCTTTTTCATCCCTGGCCACGAAAGGGGCTGTTTAAGAGATCCTTGGGATTGCCAGCACTAAACAACCTATTTTATACCAGATGGGACTGAAATGTTTACTGTTGGAAGGGAGCTGGAGTGCGGCGGAGCAGCCGCGTTCTCGCCTCCATCGTGATGTGACGAGTTCGCACTTGGGTTTTTGGACTGAGAAGAGGTTCAGGCTTTTGAGCCGTTTAAATCAGCTTGCACCTCATGAACAGGGGAGATCAGAGATCCCTTTCCAGTGATTCCCTTGGAAACTTTACAATCAAACAACATAATGATCAATATTCCTCATTATAATGCGCTCAAAGGAATTACTCGCCACTACTTTCCCTGCTCATGCCAGGAAAATTGGTGGTGGAAAGCACCTCAAAAAGACCCCATCACACCAAAAATACAATTCCATGTGCCCAGAGGGCTGAGGGTATAGAACTGGGAGCTCAAAACATGCTGATGTTCAATAGGACCGAGTTAATCTGGAAGTTTTTCTCCTAAGCGCTGTTATTTTGTATACCAGGCAATACTTTCACTCTCAACGAGTGGGGAAAAAAGTAAATATTTTAAAGTTGCTGAGGGAAACAGACACGGCTTTGAAAATTGTAGCTATTCTTTAGCTGTACATATTAGTGGAATCATAAGAATTTTCAGACTAATAATGTCAGAATCAATTCATGGAATCATTTGATTTTTCAGGATAATCATGGCAGAATCGGAGAGGAAAATGCCTGGCCTTAAATACAACAGTCTGTGAATCTATTCCCCCTTTTTCATGGTGGTATATTGTTCTCATATATGCATCACTGGCTCATTTTCTGCTGCAATTATCAAGGTTTTCATGCTCACTGAAATGCCCGAGGCACATGTACAAGTTCCAAGGACAATTCTTAGGTCTCCCCACTCATCCTTGCTCCTCCAGAAAATAAACCTCCTGTTTAGAGCACGTTCAGAGCAATTTCCTAATGCCATCATTTCACCAGCTGTGAAATGTATTTTTGTCCCCCAGTGCTGTTTTTCCTTAATCTTTCACTGAAATGCTACTGCACAGCCTCTCACACAGCTACAGCCACATTTGTGTTGTTTGAAGATCCAAAAAAGCTCTTTCTGGAGAGGAAACCCATTGGCTCCCCCCCTTGAATTACTCATCCACTGCACTGCTCAGGCTGCCTTGCAGATCCTCTGTAGCTCAGGCACATCCTTAAAACGGGGCTAAAATATTCCAAACTCAGGAGGTTTTGTGTCATTTCTGAAAGAAGCAGAAGAGGAGATGAAGGTTTCCTGGAGCTGTCACAGGGAGCCCAGGCCAGGAATCAATGCCTAAAGTTTTTCAGGGGGTCTGGCTGCTGGGATAGTTTGGGACTTGGGTGTTTGAAGCTCCTCCATTGAGGTGCAAACAGGAGTAATAAGGCTCTTCCAGCCCTGCAGTCACGGCACAGCCAGGGAAGAACTCAGGAGGGTTGCTGGCCCAGTGGAGAGCTTGCTTTTACCCCCACTTTCAGCTGGTTGCCTTCTCCCAGGGGTCACATGAGCTGGGAATGCCCCAGCCAGGAACACCAAACCACCCCCAACCACGGCTCCAGCCCCGTGCAGGCTCTGCTGGGACCCCAACTCTTGACCCTGGGCCCCCCCAGGCCCTCAGAGCAGGACAGGAGCCCCGGAATTTAGGCTCTCCCTCTCCCTGGCTGCCAACATCCCAGCACCACAGAGGGATGCAGGGACACCAGGCTTTACTCCAGCGGGTCCAGGAGGCATTGGATAGGGCTGGGAGGCAGATGAGGCTGCTCCATTTTCATTCTCTTAGGGAACTTTAGAATTTTTATAAAAAAGCAAGCGTGGATTTGGCAGTGAGCGGAGGGTGGGGATGACTGCCAAGGCCTGGACAGCTGTACCTTCTTCACTAGCAAGTTGTGTGATCAGCGAGGGCCGAGCTGAAAGCCAAGAGGAGTTACCAGAGCTGCCACATCGCATTTGGCTGATCCTCCCTCTGGGAGACACCTTAAAGAAACAAAACCACCCTAACAGCTCCGCCAGCACCAGCACAGCAGAACCAGGGGCCACCTCACAGGCTTGGGGTGTTGTTCTAGTGTTCCCCCTTGCTTTTCCCCAATTTCGGATCCAAGACGAGGGGACGGGGGGGGAGGAGACTTGTCCAAGGCTGTTTTTCCATTTTTGCTTGCGTACCAAAGCCCTGCCTGCCCCTCCCATGCATGGCTGGACCTTCCTGACAGCATGAAATAACCCAGGAAATTGTGCAAAAGCTGCAGCAGGCCCCGTCCTGCCCAGCAGGAGGGACACCCAGCCTGGCAGCCAGCACCAAGGGGTGGTCTTGCGCTCCAAATCCTAAAAAGCTTTGGTCTGCTGGGGTCTTCAAAATAGCAGAGGGGTCACAGCAGAAGGAGGGAGTGCAGTTTGATGGACTTGGAAGAGGTTTGGGGAGCACTGATGTGCCTGCAGACCCCAGGCTGTGGCTGGGGGGAGCCTCCCCTCCCAGTAAAGAGGGTGACAAAAGGCTCTCAGATGTCTTCTTAAACAGAAAATGATCCCCCCTTTTCATCAAGAGAAAAGCAAGAGATCTATCTCGAGATGTTACCCCATCCCCTATATCTCCAAGCACTTCCCAGGCTTGAAGATTTCATTTTAAGCTCATCACTGAAGCAACCTCCTGGCCTCCAAAGCCTCCCTTCGCACAGCCTGCCACATGTATTCCCATTTCCCTCACAAAGCTTGTTTTTCTTGCAAACATCTCCAAAAGGTCCTTCCAAAAGCAACCGTGCTCACTCCAAAGCTGCACTGAGGTACCCGTTCCCCACACATCCCAGCGGTGCACAAGCATTTCTGGCCAGATTTTTCATCTCTCCCTCCTAGCAGCCCCAGCAGATTCCCAGGCTGGGAGACGGGAAAAGGTGGAAAACCGGAGGAGCTACTGACTCAGCACCTGCTGGCACTAGAGGGCGGGGTAAAGTGCATTAAATAAAGAATCAGGTGGGGTTGAGGTCACATCCAAGGGGAACACCTACTGTGAGGATAAAAGGGAGCACATAGAATATCTGGGAGCAGCCAGGAGCTGTCTCACTGCCCAAGAAAAGAAGGAACCAAATTTTGCACTGGGCACATCCCACATCAGTGATCATCAGGAGAGCAGACTCCCAGGTTATTTAATTTAAGGTCAGACTGTGGCACCAAGGTGCTTCCACCTTGCAGTTACAGCTGCCTTTTTGACAGAAAAACTCTTTTAAAAAAGAAAATCTCATTTCCCTGCTGTGTTTTCCTCAGTATGTGATTAACCCTGTCCTGTCCTCCTCTTCACAGATTTTAAATAGGCTCCAAACACAAAAAGCACAGGTCTACTCCATTCCTTTGCCAACAGCCACTTCAACAAGCAACCCAAATTTTAAAAGATGACTCCAAGAGGGTCGGGCAGCACAGTCCTTTCATGAGGGAAAAACTGCACAGAGCTGGCAAGGCAATTTGTGGTGTAAACACAAGGAAAGAAAAACCTCTCAGTCCTCCCAGGTCAGCCTTAATCCTGCAGGACAAGCATCCTCCAGAGCTGCTGGTACCCACAGAAGGCATCTGCCCTTCCCTCAGGGGCAGGATTCCTTAAAAATCTAAAGATTGGGGTGCATGAGAAGCAGCTGGACCCCAGAGAGATTGTCACCTCAGCACAGGCCTAGACGCAGCTGAGACCCTTGAAAACTGCACAGGAGAGCTGGCAGGACCATCCTGAGGATCCTGGGGCAGGCAGAGGAGAGGGACAAACCCAAGAGATTCCATGGGTTCCTTGAAAGAGAAAAGCTAAATGCTGCTGGGTAGGGGAAACGCAGGGAGTTGGTTGTGATTTGGGAGTGGCAAAGTCTCAGGCCTGCTTTGCTGCTAAAGAAGAATGGGGGGTCTGTAACTCCACACCGAAAAAGGGGGGTTTGAAGCACAGCAGGTGACGGGTGAGGAAGGAGCCCCCCGGTTTGCTCCCATCTGCTCTGTTCACACCCAGCCTGTTTCCTACTGGTTTTGGTAGCAAGGAAAAGTGCCACAGGATGCTGGGGCTCTTTCCAGCTGATGCCCCTTGTGGGGACATTTCCCACCAGAGCCTCTGGGCTGACTAAGAGGATGACACCTCTCCTGTGACCATTTGATTGGGCAGCAGCAGTGGATTTTGCCCTCCTTGCACCCACAGACCACCCTCGGCTCTTCCCCACCGTGCCCCTGAACCACCTTGCCCTGCAATTTTGGCTGCTGGACGGTGCCTCAGTTTCCCCTCCAACGAGCAAATGTTAACAGTTGCGGTGCCCACCTTGCCAGCTCCCCAGCAGGCAGGACCTTTCTGGCAGAGAGAAGGGATTCATGTGCCACCAGGCTGGATTTACACTGAGCCCTTTATTCCTCTCACAGCTTCTCATTTCAGAGATCTGAATTGCAGATGTTGCTGCGCCTCAGATTTGGAGAGGGACAAAAACGGAAGGAAAAAGGTTAAGCAGCTCTGTGAGTCACTCCAATACACAACCTACTGTTGATTTAGAAACCTACCTCGGCTATAAATACAGAATAACTGTTTAACCTCTTATATTCTGGCCAGAAAAACTAATAAATGAGAGCAAAACATACCTCCTAAGTCACAGAAGCAACAAAGCTGGAAAACCCTGCCACGGGGTCAGCACTGAGAATAAAGTGACCCAAAACAAGTGACCTAAGGAGGGTGGGGAGAAATAAAAACGAGGTATTAGTGGGGCAGATAATGAAGAGAGCAGGCTGTGCTGCTCTCTGGGATCTGCTCCAGGCAGCAAAGGCGGGGAATAACTTCCCAGAGAAGCAGAGAGAGGCTGTGCCATGAATAAAATACAGCTCAAACCAATAGCTGTGAGACTCTGGTTCCGCAGGCACCTTCTTGGTGCACCCAGACTGTCCTTGGAGTTGCAGAGGCTCATCACAATCCCAGATCATTTATGCATACTTTTTTGTGGCTTTTGGGAGGCAAAGCACACCTCAGCCTAACTGGGGAAGGGCTGGGAGAAGAATTGCAAACAGGAGAGTCAGCTTTGATATGGGTCTTGCCATGCATCGGTGCCAGGGCAGCTCAGGAGAGGGCAGGCTGTGCACGAATATGTCCTGATTCCAGCTTTGGAAACATCCTAATTCCAGCTTTGGAAAGCCCTGTGAGTTTTGGAAGGCAGCTGAACCATCCAACACCACCACCACCCCC